>CAUYPK010102601.1:0-79758 GCA_963574355.1 Loris lydekkerianus
TGGGCTACTCTTACTGGGGTTAGGTGATATCTTAAAGTAGTTTTGATTTGCATTTCTCTGATGATTAAGGATGATGAGCTTTTTTTCATGTGTTTGTAGATTTTGCGTCTGTCTTCTTTAGAGAAGTTTCTCTTTAAGTCCGTTGCCCACCCTGAAATGGGGTCACATGTTCTTTTCTTGCTAATACGTTTGAGTTCTCTGTGGATTCTGGTTATTAAACCTGCAAATATTTTCTCCCATTCTGAGGGCTGTCTGCTTGCTTTACTCACTATGTTCTTGGCTGTGCAGAAGCTTTTTAGTTTGATCAGGTCCCAGTAGTGTATTTTTGATACTGCTTCAATTTCCTGGGGAGTCCTCCTCATAAAGTATTCATCCAGGCCAATTCCCTCAAGAGTTTTCCCTGCACTTTCTTCAAGTATTTTTATAGTTCATGTCTTAAGTTAAAATATTTTATCCAGTGAGAGTCTATCTTAGTTAATGGTGAAAGGTGTAGGTCCAGTTTCAATCTTCTACAGGTTGTCAGCCAATTTACCCAGCACCATTTGTTAAATAGGGAATCTTTTCCCCACCGAATGTTTTTAATTGGCTTGTCAAATATCAAATAATAGTAAGTAGCTGGATTAATCTCTTGGTTCTCTATTCTGTCCCACACATCTACTTCTCTGTTTTTGTGCCAATACCATGCTGTTTTGATCATTATCAATTTATAGTACAGCCTCAGGTCTGGTAGCATGATTTTTGCTACCAAAGGAATTCTGCTGTGTTTTTATTGCTGAGTAATATTTTGGCTATTTGAGGTTTTTTCTGATTCCATATAAAATAAAGTATTATTTTTTTCAAGATCTTTAATATGTGACAGTGGAGCTTTAATAGGAGTTGCATTAAAATTATGTATTGCTTTGAGTAGTATACACATTTTAACAATGTTGCTTCTTCCCAGCCATGAGCATGATATGTTTTTCCATCTGTTAACATCTTCAGCTATTTCTTTTCTTAAAGTTTCATAGTTCTCTTTGTAGAGATCTTTCACATTCTTTGTTAGGTATACTCCCAAATATTTCATCTTCTTTGGCACTACTGTGAACGGAATAGAGTCCTTGACTGTTTTTTTAGCTTGCTTATTGTTGGTATATATAAAGGCTATAGATTTATGGGTGTTGATTTTGTAGCCTGAGGCATTGCTGTATTCCTTGATCACTTCACATTAATTGAGAATATTGATAAGCCTTTTGAGAGTCTGGTGGACATTTTTAATCCTTTTGTGACTGTGGAAGTTGAAATTTGATCAAAATTTTCTGGGTGGGTTTACTTTTGTGGTGGAGGATTACGCTGGTCTTCATGGAGGATAGGTCTGAGAATATCCTTAAGAGTTGGTTTAGTTATGGCAAATTTCTTCAACATGTGAATGTCATTGAAGTATTTAATTTCTCCATCATAAATGAAACTCAGTTTAGCTGGATATAGGATTCTGGGTTGAAAGTTATTTTGTTTTAGGAGATTAAAAGTCAATGACCATCCTCGTCTAGCTTTAAAGGTTTCAGCAGAGAGATCTGCAATTATTCTAATATTCTTGCCCTTGTGATGGTTTTCTTTTGTCTGGCTGCTTTCAGAATTTTCTCCTTCATATTAACTTTAGTGAAATTGATTATGATGTGTCTGGGGGATGTTTTATTTGGGTTGTGTCATGATGGAGTTCTGAAACTGTCTGCTATCTGAATTCAGAATCTCTTGGCATGTCAGGAAAGTTCTTCCTCATAATCTCATGGAGAAGAGATTCTGTGCCTTGTGAAGCCACTTCATCGCTTTCAGGGATTCCCTATAAGACGAGTATTAGTTTTCTTCAAATTATCCCAGAGCTGTCTAAGAGAGTGATCTGTTTTTTGCCCTCCATTTCCCTTCCTCTTTGAGAGTTTGGGAGCGTTCAAAAGCTTTGTCTTCAATGTCAAAAATCCTTTCTTCTGCTTGTTCCATTTTGTTACTGAGGGATTCTACTGTGTTTCTCATATCTTTGATGGCTGCAACTTCTTGTCTCAATGTGTCAAAATCTTTGGTCATTTGGTCTTTGAATTTGTTGAATTCTTGAGATATCTTTTGGGTTACTGCTTAGAATTCTAATTCAATCTTATTTGCTATCCAGATCCTGAATTCAATTTCTGACATCTCAGCTATTTGTTTGTGCATGGGATCTTGTGCTGTGTCTGCCCCATTGATCCTTGGGGGAGTTGATCTACTCTGATTATTTATATTGCCAGAGATTTTCTACTGATTTTGCCTCATGATTGTTTTTCACCATTGCCTCTGGCCGTCCTCAGAGTTGGGGAGGTGTCTCTCCAAGAGTAGACCCCAGCAGGATCACTCTATTGTTGTTGGATCTTTGTGGGGAGTCACCCTGTGTAGCTCCTCTGGGGCTGCCCCAGCCATGGTTCTGGTTGTGGAAGCAGCTCCAGAGTATGACACACCCAGATCAGCAATAGGGCAGGAGGTGGTGCGCACAGTTCTGGGAGTGCCTGTTGCCCACTTACTTTGGCACAAGAAAGCCCAAGGCTCTAGCAGTCTCTGGCCAGGAGAAGGGCTCTGTGCAGAGGCAGGTAGGCCTCCAGAGGGCATGCGGCTACCAGAGTCCCTGGCCAAAAGAGCGCACCAGTATGGAGGTAGGGAGGGTACAGGAGGGAGGATGAGGGGTTGCACGTCTCCCACAGTTCCTGGTGGGAGAGGAGGCCTGGTGGGAGCAGGTCTCTGGTTGGGGGTCGAAGTGCAGCTCTTATGGAGGTCAAGGCAGCACCAAGCCCATGAGTTTGACGTTGCTATGAGCTGTGATGCCACGACACTCTACCAGGGCAACAGCCTGAGGTTCCAGTGTGCCAAGACTAGTCTCACTCTGCCCCTGAGGGTTAAGGCTGTAAGACAGCTCAGTCCCCTCCTTTAGGCTGCTCAGTCACTAGGTAACTAGCTCCCACTTGATCCTTGCTCTGCGACTTTGAGAGCAGAGCTTGCTGGGGCAGTTCTCTCACAATGGCTCCCTGTGGCCCACAGCCAAATACTATTAGCTCTCTCTGGCTCAGCAGTTCAGTCTGGGGCCCTAGACAATGCCCAAAGTTCTCCGCACTCCTGCTCAAGCTCTCCCCAAGGCAGTTCAACTGAGTGCCAAGTCCAGAAACACCAAAACAGTTCACAGGTAAGGCCTTTCCAGTTTGCAGTCTCACTGCTGCTTGTACTTACAGCTGCTGGCAGGATTAGGTCAATCGAACACACGCAACCACTTGCCAGTTTTCCACTGTTTTTATCCTCCGCTTTGGGTCCAGAAGTCCCTTGCTGACTCCCTGTATCCTCAAAGGGATGATTATAGGTAGTTCCCACCAGCCAGAGATGCCTGGAGTCTTATCTCCCCAGACTCACGGTGCCCAGTTGCAGGGAAGCTGTTACTCGACCGCCATCTTGGTTCCCCCCCCCCCCCCGGACCACTTCTGAGAGGTAGGATTCTGAAGCTCACACAAGGTTTCTGCATTGTCTCTGTTGTAGCCTTTGGGGATCTACTACATTAATGCTGTCTCTGAATGTAGCTGAAGAAAACTGTTCCTTATGTGGGTAGCTGATGCAGAGGGTGCATGAGCCCAACTTGTCATTATAGAGACAACTGGGGGTATTGCTAGGGTCTGGGTGCTCTCAGGAGACCCGTACCATGGATGCAGATAGTCTCAAGAGCTGTTCATTTCTCATATGAGAAGTGACAACAATACTAGCTCAGTGATGGAGGCTAGAGGACCACTCCTAGCAGAAAAGCATCTGTGTCTGAGAAGCAGGCAGAGATCAAGCCTACAAGAGTGAGTGGGAGCTGCCATTGCAGCTTAAGCTGAGGCTCCATGGATGTGGCCCCATCACGCTTTGGTTGGCAGGCTTCGTGATCTTTGCCAATTTCTAGAAGATGTTTCTGTAAATACCTTATGTAACTGTGATGTTCTTGATGTTATAGATGTTTTTCCTGATGGCTAAGAATATTCCAACACAGTATAATTCTCATGTTACATGGTTCTTTTATATAATATGTGTGTGTATAAAACATTGTTTCATCTGTATTGCTAACTGCACCTTCCCGAAGGATGCCTTTGGAAGGACAGAAGTGAGATGTCTTGATTGTGGTGTGTGTTTCCAATCTCTACTTTTTCTAACACGGGGATTTGAAAGATAAGAGAGCTTCGGGGTGTTTTCATTGTGAAGTGGCATCTAATCGATGGGCACCAGTGGGGTTCATTAAAACTGAATTCAATTTTCTAGGAATTTTGAAGGTTCAGAAGCTTTCTGGAGGGCAAAAATATGGTGGTAAAACACTTGTCTCTTTCAGCCAGAAACATACATAATGGTTATAGATCGTTGAAGATTATACCTAAAGGGAAAGTAACCATGGCCTTTTTGTTGTAACTATTAAATTTGTGTAGTCGTGTTCCCAAGTATGTTTCTAATACCACCTTAGGTCACTGGAATTAAAAAGCCTTCTGTAAACATCATTTATTGCCTTAAGTCCTTGCTCTTTTACCCTAGAGATTTGGAAAATTAAAAAAATTCTCTTCCTATCCCCTCTGGGTGTTACTAGTCTGCTTCAGCCCCAAGGCAATCCATCTCTTGGCATGGGACTGCCCACTGTTTGTAATTCTCAGGTATTGATTTTATTCTTGGTTGGAAGTTGTACCACAAATTAATTCTGAGGCCTTCTTGTCCTAAATAAGGGGGGCCATCGTAATTCATTCTTACTCCAGTGTCCAACATCAGTGAGGGAAAAAATAAGTTTTGTTGGATTCACTCTAGGCTGTGGGTTTTTTCTTTTTCCAAAATCATTGTGTTAGTTAAAATCGGCCTTTGGGCTAAAGAAAACTATCTATCACAGTTTGGGATTGCAGAACTCTACAGGAAAAGCACTCAGATTTATGGAAGCAAGAGTTAATAACATCGACTAGAGGTTGGGCTCCTAACCTGTCTCCTGTCACTTGCCGCTGGTCATTCTCATTCTTTTTTCCTCCTCTACAATTTCCTCTTCTCATTTACTGCAGCTCTTTTTCACATTTAAACAGGCTGCTGTTTTTATTTTTTCTTTATCTACTTATGTTCTGTCCTCTTTCTCTCTCTTCCCCAACCTAACCTTCCCACCTTGGGGACACTCATTTCCTTCTCATCCACAATATCAGATCCATTTTCCCACCTTCAACCATCTGGCTGCATTTGTTATCTATTCTCACTTGTACATCTGGTTTCCATCTCCCCCTCCCCACTATTTTTA
Source organism: Loris lydekkerianus (assembly GCA_963574355.1). Taxonomy (NCBI): domain Eukaryota; kingdom Metazoa; phylum Chordata; class Mammalia; order Primates; family Lorisidae; genus Loris; species Loris lydekkerianus. The sequence continues at coordinate 5,270 of CAUYPK010102601.1, forward strand.
ATTGGGAATCCCCACAGTTTCCAGTCTTTTTGCCTGTGTGGGGAAAGTGGGGCAGGGCGGGAGAGAGAAAGACAGAGATTGAAAGAGACTGAACTTTGCATGTTCAGAGCATAGGATCCTGAGAGAACAGTAAGAGAAGAAGTGGGGAGGGGCTCCCAGCCCGTGGAAGCGCTGATATGCAATGGGCATAAGAGTAACAGCCTTCACAAACTCTATGCAGAACTCAGTGACTCCGGCCTGTGGGGCAGCAATTACTGGAATGTTGGCTTTCCATTGCATGCACACACAAGTGAGCCTACTGGCTCAGCACAGCAGGGCAGCTCCCCTTATACTTTGTTTAGGCTGAGGTTAAGCCCTATGAAGCCAAAGTACTACCTCAGAGAAAGAAGGTGCACTCTGACTTACAACTACCTAGAACCGTGGGGGTTGCTAACTTCTTTGGAAAGAAGGGAATGGAGAGAAAGCTCCATTTTGCTGCCACTGAGTGACAGAGGCAGGGTCCAGACAGGGAGTGAATGAACTCAGTTGTGCAGGGAAACCGAGATGCAGCCGTTCTGCCCGCAAATAGCAGGAGTTGGCTGAATGTATAACTCGCTCTCAGAGTAAGAATTATTACGTTTGAAAGAGTCAATTACCACAGCTTGTCTAAAAAGGGATGTTTAAGGAGACCTTCATTGTTCTTTAAACAGGTAACTGAAATGGGGAATTTAGGATAATCTGCAGTTCCTCTGCTCTACAGTTGCAAGATCTAGATTGTGAGTAATTATTTAAATTGGAGAAAAGTTCATTTTTCTGAAGATGAATCTCTGAACAGAAGCTCCATTCGAATTCTGCGGCCACTTTGCAAACATAGCTTGGGCTTTTATGACTTTTTTTTTCCCTCTTCTTTTTTTTTTTTTTTTGTTGGGGATCCATTGAGGGTAGACTTTTTTTTTTTTTTAATGGATGTAATGGACTGAGTTCATTTAGACAGGGGAGATCAAATGAATGAGTGGAATTAGAAAGCACATCCATTTTGCCTTCAGTCATTGTTTAAGCCACTCGACCACCCAGCTTCTCTAATTAAATGACATTGCAGTCCCTGTGTAAAGGCTGCGATAGATAAATTAGTACTTGGTAGGTGTTTTGAAGATGAAAATCACAATGTGAGTAATGAGCAAAGGGTTTTTTTCCTTAGGCTGGAGACAGCATCTTTTGTGTTCTCCTGCTGCACCATGAATCACCTGGGTTGACCCTGCAGGAAACCTCATCTCCCAAAGGAAGAGCAAGAAAGACACAGTAGTGAGGAGCTTTTATTTGTGTTATAGGGAAAATTAGGAAAGCGCCTGCATCCATTCATGTCTATACAAGGAATTATACCACCATATACATCTGCTACTATAGATGCAGCTCATATTTTACAAAAATTTATACATTAAGAAATTGCATGGAAATGATCTTGTTTAAACATTCATGAAGAGTAAACATCCCCCAAGAGCGCTGAAGACAGAAATTTAGCTTTGGTCCTCCTAAGAGCTCAGCTCCCCTCTCTCGGCACCTTTAAAGATCTGTGTCAGGTCCCTCCAAAACGGGATGTTGAAATGCGTCTGCTTGGAGGATGCAGTGATTATTTCTAGTGGAAGGAGCTTAGAAGAATTGCAGGTAGGAAATAAAGCCTGAACTGTTTGGCAAGATCTAGCACTGACGGGGGCGAATTTTGCCCTTTCTGCAGCGACCCCACTGACTTCCCTGCAAAGAAGCCAAGAACTGAACTTGTGGGAACTCTTTTCTTATCTACTCTACACATCTAAACATTTTTTTAAAGCCAAAACACTGTAGATAGAGTCTAAACACTCTCATTTATGTATGTTTTCCTTCTGGTTTGCTTTGACACAGGGATAATTAGCCATGCTAGAGTGTCTGGGTTGACTACTGACAGTTTGACGGGCCCCATCAGAAAGGTCGCATCACCCGATGTAAGTTAGGATCTAAGCCGGTGGCTGCCACGCTCCTCACTGTGCCAGAATGTGTTACAGAACAAGGCACATCATTTTCAAGGCTGGCGGTGCCTCTCAGCTGCTCCCCCAAATCTATCACAGCTGAAAGAACAGCGTTCACAGTGTGGCTAGCAGAGCAGCTGGGGGAAGAGGAAGGAGTTTGATGCATCAGCCACTGCTAAAGAAGGTCCTGAAAACAGTGGTCAAAACAGCCAAAGTGTCTCCCCTCAGATTCAGATACAGGCAAAGTCCAAGAGACTTGGGGAGTTATTGGAAAACAGTTATGCTTATCTGCTTCCTGCCTGTCTGTGTCCATTGACAGAGCAGAAGTAATTATAGATACCGTGGACGTACTGTGGCATTAAGTAAAGTGTTGGTAATTATGCTGCTTAACAGCACTTCCTGATACGGCCCTGTGCAGGGCCAAAGGTGACAGTGTAGGGGCCAGGCAACGCTGCTGCCAGAAGTTTCTCCCACGGGGCCATTTTCTTTCCCAAAGGAACTCACTCCAGCCATAAACAGGGGAAAGGAAAAGTGAGAGTTGACACTAATTTGGTCTCTGCTGTCTACTTAGCATGTCACTCATAGAGCTGTCTGAGCAGAGGAGACCTCCATATTTTATCGGAGAACTTTTTGTAGTTTGTCTCATAGAAGCCAAAAGCAGGGTCAGCACTGTAGATTAGAATCAATTCAGTGGAGGGAAAATAAACCTTTGGAATATGTTTTGCCTTCTCTGAGCACGTCGTAGGCATTAGCAATAATGGGAGCCCTGTCTGTGCATGGAGAGGAAGCATCTTCCACTTAGACTCCCAAACACCCTCACCTTTGGTTGGCTGTCCTACGACCTTCACGGTGGGTGTGATGCTTGTGGATTCAGCATCTTCTAACTTCATGCTACTATGCACAGGAGGATCTCTCTCTGTGTGTGTCTCTCTCTCATCACTCACACACTCACACACAATGTTCCTCCTGGAAGAAAGAAACAGGAGGGAATGGGGCAGGGAGGTCTCTTATCTGTGAGCTGCTGGAACCTGGCCAACATTGATCAGGGTGGCCGAGACCTTGAGGGCAAGGATAGAAACTGAGCACTTGTCCTTCGTAGTGTGCTTTGCTAGGTTACAGTTGCCCAGTTTGCTAGCCTTCTCCAAATTCTGGGAGTTCCACAGAGGAAAAGAGGAGGTTAAGACCTTTCAGGTTCTTTTATTACACTTCATGCGCTATCAGTACAACTTTTCAAACACAGTTGCATCAGAAAAACATTAAGCCAACCCATTAAAAGACTGCTGGAATTGCTTTCCAAGATGGCACAGGTGCTGTTTCTATGCTTATATGTGCTCTGGTACATTTCATTTGTTAATTTTAAGACAAGGATGAATGAGGTGGGAGAATAGAAATAGTAAAGCACACTCTCTCCCCTCCCCAGTATAAATTACCAAGGAGGTGCCACTTTCACCATCTGACACATCCCTTTGCTGTGTGTCTCCTCATCAATAGACATTCCAGATAACACTACCAGCTTTCACTTGGAGTATCCTGATTGGCCATTTGTACTTTCCACCTATCCTTCTTGGAGACCTCATCTTGGAGAACCCCTGGTAGGCAGGGGCTGGCCTGGGACCTAGCCCAGCTCAACCATCATTTGGCAGAGTGACCTTGGGCAAGTCACCTCAACAAGCCTCAGTTGATCAGGCCAGGAGGGATCACCAAAGTCTTTCTGTGCTCTGAATCTCTTGGAACTCCACTGCAGTGCCCTTCAACATGAGGTGCATTTAGGCGCTCGAAGATCATGCCTATAATCCAGAAAGTCATTTTAAAAGCAAGGCAACTTTGCAATGTAAGTGGTTTGTTTTAGTTCTGTGATTTAGCTGCTCTAAATACTGGCATGGCAAAGACAAGTTGACGTGATTCATGCTTCTGACAAGTTTGAGGAAGCTGGCCAGAGTGCTGAACTCAGCCACGATTCATGACAGCCATTAAACCTTGCTGGCTGCCTAGTACACCCTGCCAGCCAGCAACACTACCCCAGGACAGAAGCAACCCAGAGAGAATGTTCTCAGCAAGCGCCAGACACTAGGCATTAGGCATGTAAACAGCTGGTGGAATTTCAGAGTACATTGCATTCGATAGTTCCCAGACCTTTGGAGCTATATTTAGCTTAGGCTAGTTTGGAAATAGCTTGGAAGGATTGCAGTGCCATTCAATGAATATTTATGGCACCGGGATCTTGGAGCAAAGAAAAGATTTCTTCAGTTTGGGATCTGGCATGTCTCTGGGAAGGAGAAACTTTCTCAGTGTTAAAAGGCTGGAGGTGTGATGGGGGTGTGATAAGCCTTCTGAAATCGGGAATCACCAATTCCAGTTGGGAAGAGGGCTCAACTGACAGTTTAAACCAAATACTCTGGGCTTGCCAAGTGCCTAATTAAGCACCTTCTTCCCTACAATCCTCCCTTGAACAATTTATTTATTTCACACAGATTCTGTCAGGTGTTGCTTTGTGATGTATTAATGACTCACAAAATCTTCATTTTGTCCAACACCGAAACACTCATTCCAGGGCAGTACCCCACAGCAAACGTTAAACCACGATCTCACCCCGGGTACACCCAACCTCCCCTGCCACAAGAGAAAGCAAATAAGTGGGGCCTGTTGGGGAGCCTACCCTTGTTCTGGAGAAGCAGGACCGCCTCCCTCCCACATCGTCTCAGTCAAGGAGTCAGGCTGCACAATTCCTTTCTTTAGCCTGAGGTTCAACTTCCCCATTAACATAGACAACACTTCACTGAAACTGAAGTATAAGAAATTTTCTGCTTGATGTGTTTTATGGCCTATTATTATTTTCTCTGCACATCACATGCCTCTCTGAGGGGCACTGGAGAATGTGTCTGCTGTAAGGCGTTGGGGAGGGCTCGCCACCATTTAAAAAGGAAAAAGGAGAGTTTGACTCATAAAGGAATCCATCCTAAGCCTCTCCCTCTGCCCTCCCCAGGAGGTCCCAACACCTGAGAGTTCTCTCTGGCTCTGCAAACTTCCTTGGCATCCATAGACTCGTGGCCAGTCTCCCCCGATGGCTGTCCCTCCTTCGTCTGGGTCTGTGCAGTGCTGCGGTGTGTCTGCATTCTCATCATAGCTGGGGGTGGGATTGATAGGTTTTTCCCATCCAGCCTTTCTGCTGCCCATTATTTATGGGATAAGGCTGGAGGCAGGGCAAACTTTAATTAGCTCAAAGTGTGGGTGAGTCAAATCAATTACCACCTCACTCCCTGAAACATCACACAACCATGATTTAGTTCTTGTTTGCATCAGGTGGGAGAAATTCAAATTGCCCGCTGCACATATGACTATTCACAGCAGTAAGGGAGTGTGAATACACATACGACTATTTACAGCAGTGAGGGGGTGTGAATACACATATGACTATTCGAAGCAGTAAGGGGTGTGAATACACATATGACTATTCACAGCAGTGAGGGGGTGTGAATACACATGACTATTTGAAGCAGTAAGGGGGTGTGAATACACATACAACTATTCAAAGCAATCAGGGGGTGTGAATACACATATGACTATTCACAGCAGTGAGGGGGTGTGTGAATACACATACGACTATTCATAGCAGTGAGGGGGTATGAATACACATACGACTATTGGAAGCAGTAAGGGGGTGTGAATACACATACGACTATTCATAGCAGTAAGGGGGTGTGAATACACATACGACTATTCATAGCAGTAAGGGGGTGTGAATACACATACGACTATTTGCAGCAGTAAGGGGGTATGACTACACATATGACTATTTGCAGCAGTAAGGGGGTGTGAATACACATACGACTATTCAAACTGATAAGGGAGTGTGAAGACAGTACATACAAGCTCCCAGTGGAGGATTTCAAAGGCAGGGGAAGCTGGCCTCCACAATAACAATGCAGACAGCTGGTTTTCATGGGAGAGTCTTTTCTTGGTCACATCTTGTAAAGTTAGAGGGGAGCACCCAAACCTCTATTCAAGATACAGAGTCTGGTCACAGATAAAAAGTGTTGCCATGGAGAGGTGGAGGCAATGGGCCCTTTGGCCCTCTGGGTTCCCAGCACTGGCAGGTAACCTATACCCACTCTGCAGACATTCCTGAAGTACCCAAAGATGAACCCCAGAGGGTTTCTGAGCATCATAAAACAGAGCCGGAGCTCACACTCCAGTCTGGCCTCCTCAGCGACAGCCTTGCCCTGGTTCCTTGGCAGAAACAGGAACCAAAGCAACCCAGATACCTGGGGAAGAAGTGGGCACCACCGCAGAAAATCTTCAGGCACTTTCTCAATGCTTATTCTTAATACCACCCACAGCCATTTCCAGAAAAGCTGCTGGTGGTGGCCCAAACAAAGCCCCCAAGGAAAAACTAGGTAGTGAGATGAGGGGACAGAGTGAGGGGAGCAAGTACCCCAGACACAAAAAGCTTCCCTTAATGAGAAGGCAGGTGAGGGTGGGGACCTCCCGACACAGGCAGAGCAGGCTTCCAGGCCCGTGTGTGGCTGAGGTTATGTGGGCATCTTTCAGATCCACCTCCTCTTTTAAGCCCCAATCCCAGTAATAAGCCATTGACCTTGAGTTTGAGCCTGGGGTTGATTTGCTGCTCTGCTTAGGGGAACCCCAAGGGCCTTGCTGCTTAAAGGGAAGAAATCCTCCTCATTTTCGCAGCAATCATTTTTCCTTGCCTCTCACCACAGTGATCAAATTAGCAGACTGCTTCCCCTTCCCCTCTGAGAAAACGTGTCCGTGGTCCCGGAGGCACTGCCCACTTGCCTGTCTCATGGGTTTCAGAAAGGAGAGCAGAGATGTATGTGTGCATGTGGCCCTTCCTTCCCTGTCCCTGGGAGGGTCTCTCCCACCTGGGATGGCTGCCCAGCCAGCAGCAAGGACCATGGGGCGGGCACTGTAGTCTTAGCTGCAGGATGCCCGGCAGGTGGCCGCGTACACGCTGCTGCCCACGGTGGCCCCACTGCTCAGACTGCTAGTGGGACACTTGAGGGGCTTCATGCTGCTGTCCCTTTGGATGTGCAAGTGCTCCAGCCGCCAGCGTTCCCAGCTCTTCCGAAACTCCATCTGGACCTTCCGTGGGGAAAGGAGGGGAACAAAAGCCATCATGCAAGGCAACTGCCCACAAAATGGCTCCATTATTACATCAGCGGGGGAGGGAAAAATCCACTGCATTATATTAAGAGACACAGTCAAGGCCTTCAGGCGCCTAAATTAATATCCCAATAAAATTGTTTATTGTTGTCTCCTATTTTCTGCATCTCCTCAGGAGGGAGATGGCTTGATGACCTAATTGGTCTTTTCCATCTCTAAACTCTGTGATTCAGCTAAGTACCTTTTACGATCCATCACAGGATTATTTAACGGAAGAGAAGAGAGTGAGGGAGAAACGCAGGGAGACAGGAGATGGGAGAGAGAAGAGGGCGAGAGAGAACCTGACCTTGAAGCACACTCTCCTGATCCCGCTGGGACAACAGAGAAGGGGGACAGCATCCCTAATCCTCCCGGTGCCTACAGCAGACACTTCTAAACTCCCCACGGGCTGCTCTCTGGGCCCTAGCACCTCACGGGGGAGTCAGAGGGAAGGAAGAAAGAGCTGAAAGCAGCAGCAACAGCAGGGGGGCCAGGAGCAGGGGCAGGGTGAGGGCTTCTCCACGGACCCCCCTGGGGGTTCTGTGCAGCCCAGACGGGCTCAGTCCACCCCAGTCCCTGTTTACTGGGCTCTGCCTCCCCCTCAGGAGAAGCCTTCTCAAATAAGTTGAAACTTGGGGACAAGATTGTTGGGGAAGAAAGATACAAATCCCAGTAATACTGCCGATAGAGCCTCAGTCCCTCCTGGGCTTGTGGCAAGGCCGGGCTCCTGGTGATGACCAGTGACTCTGGTCCCCAGAGAGGTGATCAGAGCCTGTGCAGCTCATCCTGAGGGGTCTGATCGCCCTTCTGGATGATGTTTCCAGAAGTTTGCTTTCTGGAGCTTCTTTGACGTTCTCCACCCTGGCCCCCCAGCCTTCCCACACCAAAGTATCTGGGGCCTGGGCTCTTTCCCCCAGGCCAAGTCACCAGGGCGGCCAGCGCCTGCAGCTGTAGGTAAGGCGCTCTCTGTCAATGCCCCCACCCCCTCTGTGCAAACAATCCTCCTCTCCTCCTCTGTCATCCATCTAGCTAAGCCCAGCAAGCTGCCTGGCATGGCCGCATGCCATCCCTTAAAAGAACTTTTTCTGTGCTGAGTGGAGTGGAGATGGCCCAGAGCCTGGCTGCCAGACGGCAGGCAGCCGCAGCGTCACGAGCCCAAGTCTGGGTGGGGAGGGACGGAGGCCTCCCTACTCTGTGCCAGCTCACTGCCAGGTTGAACAGGTGCAGAGCACGTACTGACAGCTGGGGTGGGGGCTTCAGAGACTGACGACAGTCTCTTCTTGTGCAGTGGCAGGGAGGCCAACCTATCTCACAGCCCTCCCTCTAAAGAGGAGGGGAAAAGATGATAAGTGAGGCGCACACTTGGGAAACCACCTCAGGGACACCCACAGGACGACCCAGAGAGAGGACACACGGTGTCTCCTCCTGCCCCCACCTCCCTCAGCACCTTTCCCGGAACCTCTGCTGTGGCTCCTGTCACACAGTCACCCCTGAAATCTACCATGTGTCGGGCACTCACTATAGGGCCAGCATTTTCCATTGATGATTCTAATTAACTTCCGCATTAGCCCTGCGAAACTGCTCCTGTTACCATCCCACACTCACAGGTGAGGTCTGAGGAGCAGAGTATTTACATACTACCCCAGGCCACTCAGCCCTGATTTGAGCCTATACTGGGCCTAACTCCAACGCCGGCTACTGACTCCAGGCTTCCAATCTGTGTGGCTCTCAAGATCTGCCTGTCCCCAGCCAAGCCTCCTCCCCCTTGGCTGGAGTGCCCCGTGGGCCAGGGCCACATCTTCCTCATCTCGGTGTCCCTGCACCTAGCACAGTGCCTGGCAGACAGCAGGTGTTTAATATGTGGCCTTTAAAGAAGCCAAAGAGAAACCCGAATATAAAGGAGCATCTAACCTTGGTTCCTTCTGTTCTCAGTTATCAGAATAAAACCACAAAAATGACACAGATCCTGACCCTCGAGCCCAGCACTTAGGCCCACATACTTCCTCCCCATGATCTGATGTCACCCCTCCCCTGCCCTCCAAGTCTGCAGTACCGCAAACACTTCCTGGGCACCCTCTCTGGCAGGCACCATGCTGGGCACAGGACTCGGAGTGAATAGGAAAGTGCATTCACCTGCACCTACAGCTGGGGAGACAGATGCAAGACAGGCAAATGCCTAATCACACAGCCTGGCAGTGGCAGGATGGGGCCACCACTCGGGGCCATGGCAAAGTCATCCTCAGCGTCCTGTCCCTGTCCCCACTCCCTGCCCACTGGCAGCTGGTGCAGGCTTTGGCAGTAACACAGGACCAACATCCAGGCCATCTTTTCTCCTATGGTCACAAGTACCTGGCATTGCCATGGCAACCCTGGGTCTAGAGAACAGCTCTTGTGGACAAAGGCTTCAGCCCTGGAAGTATGTGTCTTTTGTGGCCCAGTGTCTGTCCCTGTGCCTGTAGAAGCCAGAATGTGAGCAGTCTTAGGTGACTTTAAAAGAACCAGGCAGTGCCCTGAGGGGAGATGGGTCTCCAGGCCTCCAGGAACACACAGCAGGAGCCTGAGACAGCCCAAGGAAAGAGGCCAGCTGGGGCCTGCAGCCAGGCCTGGTCAGAGAGATGCTGCTGTGGAGATCTGGGGTCAAGTTCCTTGCTAAGGGCAGAGCAGGGGTATGTGCCTGTCCCTCCATGCTTACAAAGTCAAGCCAGCCATGGCTGGCAGGTGAGAAGGGAAGTGACTAGGTGCCTGGGTATGCAAGTAGGGCTCCATGAGTGTGTTTCTACAACATGGCTTTGGGGACAGAAGAGAGAAAAGTAGAAAATGGGGCTGAGGGGATCGAACCTCTGTCTCTCCCCACAGACCTCTGCTCCTCATCCCCGCCAGGGATATATGCTGCCCTGCACCTGTTCCTGTCTCACCACCAGGCTAGAATATAAAGCAGCAAAACGTAGGGCTGGCTGAAAACAATTCCTAAAGGGAAGGCCACCCTTCAGAGCTCAGGTCTTACCATGTCAACATTTGTGAGGACTCAGCCATAGGGGAGCACAGGGCTGCCATGTCAGGCTGCCACGTCCTGCTGCCTCCTGTGGGTCTAGGGCCTTTTGGGTGAAGCCCTTCCCTCCTCCCCTGGCCTACCCTCCAGACTGAGCCAGCTGTACCCTCTGACACCCACCCACAGAAGCAGAGCAGGAATCCCATTTATGGGCCACCCCCTGCCTGGCACTGCCTCTGCCTGCATACTCCACACACACACACCCAGCTGCCCTGGAGACCTGGGGGGAGAATCCCCACACCTACCTGGAACCAGCCCATTAGCTCTAAAATCTTTTAGATGCTGAATTGGGCTATTCTTTTCACCTTGATGAGCCTTACTTTTCTCATCTGTAAATTGGGGGTGCCACCTGCTACACAGCACTGGGTATGATAAAACACGTAAGCACCTTACAAAATACTTGTGCAGTAAGCCCTTAGGAAATGTTGGTTTCCCTCCCTTTCAGAGACCTGAAGGCCGTGCTCCATGCCCAACCTTCCCATAGGAGGCCAGCACAGGAGAGGCTAGAGGATGCGTCAGAGACAGGGGAACACCCCATTCTTCTGCCTTTGGCCCAGCCTCATTTTCTCTGTACAGTGTCCTCTGAAATTTCCTAGGCCTGGGTCTCTGAGAATCACTGTATCCTGGAATGATACCGAAATAGCTATTGCTTACTAAGCATCGGGAGAGGGTAGTGTGTGTTTCTTTATGCCAAGCACCTGGCATTGCCATGGCAAGCCTGGCTCTGGAGAACAGCTCTTGCTTATTGGGACGGGCCTTCAGCATCCCACTTTGAAGGAGGGGCCTGCTCTCTGTTCCCCTTTTCTACCTCTTTCAGACTTTCCCTCATTTAATCCTCACAGGAATACTGTAGGTAGGCATTATTACCCCATTTTTCAGGTGAAGAAACTGGGGTTCACCTAGGAGTGGGCATGTAACTTATCCAAAGTCACACAGCTCATTACGTGATGGGACCTAAAGCTGACCAGAAACCTGATGCCAAGGTCTGCATCCCTGCATCTTTTCTGCACATCACATTAATTTTTTGGCCATCTCACAGCTCCAGCAATACTCAGGTCTCAGCCCACTGTTCCCTCGGTGTCCCCCACACATAGAAAAGACATGTCTGTATTAATGCACTGATCCTAAGAGTCTGAACTCCGGGGTCCAGGCTCAGGGACAGAGAAGACACACAAAGAACTCTGGGTCTTTGAGGACCAGTTTCCCTGAGCACCTGAGCCCAGCCCCATGGTTGCAAACTCTCACCTGGGCCTGAATGGAGTTAAAGTCCTCAGTTCCCCCCAGACTATGGGATGGAGGTTGCCAACACTCTCCTCCCTGCTGGACTAATCCTCAGGGGACACCTCCTCAGGGGATCTTGCAGCTACCGCCCATGCAACATTTTATTTTCCCCTCTGGAATGAATTTGGGGGAAGGTGTGTTGTGGTGTTTGTGACATTTCGTTTGACGGCCTGGAAGGTGCTCTTGTTCTTAAAAGGTGCCCCTGTCCCACAGTAGACCAGGGCTCCTTCCTGCCTGTGTGCTCAAAAACAGGGTGTTTTCTTCTTGCAGTCAGAGTTAATTGGGATCCTGGCTCTGCTACCGTCTCCAAACCCAGGGCAGGTTTCTTACTCTCTCTGATCATCGGTGTTCTCTATGTGAAAAATGGGAATGTTGAAATCAGAATTTTAGGCCAAGCACAGTGGCTGATGCCTATAATCCCAGCACTCTGGAAGGCCAAGGTGGGTGAATTGCTTGAATTCAGGAGTTCAAGACCAGCCTGAGCCAGAGTGAGACCCCCCTCTCTAAAAGTAGCTCAGCATTGTGGCGGGCACCTGTAAGTCCCAGCTACTTAGGAAGCTGAGGCAGGAGGATCACTTGAGCCCAAGAGTTTGAGATTGCTGTGAGCTATGACACCATGGCATTCTACTGAGGTTGACAGAGTAAGACTGTCTCAAAAAAAAAAAAAAAGAGAGAAGTCATAATTTTAGCAAGATTTTTTTTGGGGGGGCAGAGTAAGGATGATAATTAAATATTAAAGTCCCGAGGACATGGCCACACGGCTTGGGACTGTGTGTGTTGAATCACTTTGCAACAGACAGTCCTCTTTACCCCAGTAATTCACTCAGGACCCCCTTCACATGAGGCTGGGGCTTCCCCAGGCTCATATACTGTTAGGATATGCCTGCACTCATGTGTACATGTATGCATGTGAGAGACAGACAGACAGACTCGTGTGCAGAAAACAATCTAGGACACAATGCCTCCTCCACACTACTTCCTCAGAGGGTGAGCAGGGTTTCAGCTGGAAAGACTGAAGCTCCAATGCATTCCAGACTAGCCAAGGATAGCAACCCACCGGAGTCCCCCCCCTCCTCAGACATTACCTCGTTGTTGACAAAGCAGTATAAGATGGCCACCATCAGCCCCTGGAAACAAGAGTCACATCAGTAGGGACCAACCAGGAGGGAGTCGCCTATAGCAGGCCCTGGCCAGTAGTGCCTTGGGGCTCCATCCCCAATATCCCTCTCCTCAGATCCCTGGGTCTGCGGGGGGCATTCCCTTTCTGGAGGACCAACAAGGCCCCTTGCCCAGATACCACAAACTTCTACAAATACCCCTCCTCAAGGAGCCCTGACCCAGTGAAGTTCACTGACTCTGAAGGTAGAGAGTATTCCCCACCCAGCCCTGTGGGTTCACTCAGACCTTCCGCTGCAGAACTTCTGTGTGTGTCCGCAAATGTATGTCAATGCACACATGTCCATTCCACGTGCTATAGGAATTTCATAACACTCTTCAGGGGCTGGAACCAATTTCTTATATTTTCACACCTCCTTACCATCATCTAATGCTAGTGGAGAGGATCAGTTCTTTGCTTTGAAATTATTGATTATATAAATGTTTGTACATCTCTGGGCCTTAGTTTTTCCCTCGGCAAAACGGGGCTAATCCTGCATATCTCCTGGGTTCTGTGAGATTAAATGTACACTATGTGGAGAACACCTGGCAGGGTGCCTGCCACCCAGTCAATGGCAGCCTCGATGCCAGGCTAGGTACCCAGGGCTATATCCAGGACAGCTTCTCATCCCATTTACCTGCGGAGACTTGGGACACCTGAGGATTCTCGTCTGGCTCTGCCCCAACCATGGGACCTTGGGCAGTGGTCATTCCCCCAGGCCTCAGCCTGCCCGTCTGTTCTACCTGCATGATGTGGGCTGGTGTCTGCCCCACCCCCACTCCCACACTTCCAGAACAAGAGGTCCCAGCAGTGTGGTTACCTGGAAGGAGGTGAAGGAGAGCTCTGTGAACAGCTTGATGAAGCGCAGGGTCCCCCGGGCATGCTCGTCCATCACGAAGGCAAAGATAACCTCATGGGTTCCCAGCAGGGGGATGAGGGTTAGTGTGGATTTGGCAAGTCTAGGGGTGCAGAGCAGAGATTGCTAGAGTCATTCTGAACCCTTCCCATGGACTCTTTTCCCTTTTCTATTCCCTCCCCACTTTCTACCAGGCTCTGGTCTCTTTGGGTCACAGAGTCTCCACCCCAAATACACTGGGCCACCTAGGGGAAAGGACTAGAGGTCCAGACCACTCCCCCACCCCCAGACACCCAAGGCTATCTGCTAAGGGCTGGAGTGAAGGCAAGGCTTGGGGGGGAAGGTCTCCCAAGCCTTGAGAAGAAGGTAGCATAGGGCTCCATGGTAAGCATCCAGCATCTCTCTGTCTCTCTGCTGGAAGGAAGGACTGAGGTCCCCAGTAAAGCTAGCTCAGTTATGTCACCTGCATTTGATGTCCGTCTTGCACATGAGATTAGCCTTCAATTTGGACACTACGATGCAGATGACCCGGACAAAGATGAGGAAGTTCACCTGAGGGGCAGATAGGTGGGGACCCTCTCTCTCTTCTCCAGATACCAGCCCAGGCCTCCTCAGCTCCTCCTCCTCCCCACCTAAATCATCACTCACCCCTATGGCAAAGAGGATGGGCAGCCGGATAATGAGCCAGTAATTCATGTTCGAGTTCCTGGTCCAGCAGCTGGGGAAGGGCCAAAACATATGGTCATGCTGAGTTCCATGCACACGGCCAACAGGAGCTACCCCATAACCGGCCCACTGACCCATGCGGAGCCCTCCAAGTACACAGCCACACAAACACGCACAGTCCCACTGAGAGATACACACAGCCTCCAAACAAGGTTTCATGGACCTAGAATAGTCACATGCGTACCCAGCATCACACACAAAATAACAGAAACATGTCACTTGCAGATATGAAGTGACATACCTGCAGATACGAAGAAAAAGGTGCAGGAGGGCACCACGTATCCCACTGTCCCCTAATGTCATCATTCAGCCCAGTCAGGGCCCAGCAGGGAGCTAAGTTTACATGTTAAGCTCTTGGTCCCTCTGTTTATCCTCCTGACATGTGGGAGTAACATGTCCCGGGGCAAGGAATCCCATGGGCTTTGAGGATGGGGACCTTAGCACACCCACCTCCTGGAGGACACTCACCCCTCATCCTCATAGAGGTACTTGACAATGCCCCAGGGGATGACAAACAGCAGGGGAACACCTGAGAGGACAGAGGGACAGAGAGAGGGGAGAGGGGCTGGCAGGCTGGAGCCACCGCCTGCACACCCGGAGGCCGCTCCCTACCCCAGCCCCGCTCCTTGCCTGGCCCCAGACCACATTTTCTAGGTTGGTCTGGGTTCCTGGGAGGAGCCCCACACTGACTCCCCAGACCCTGCCTTAGAGAGAGATTCTCATCAGTCCGTCCTTCCCACGTCCCATGTCCTTCCTACAGTCAGGACTTGCTCTCAGGATCCGGGCTGAGACACCAGGACACAGACCTCTGAGTAGTAGAGGGACAGGGCTATGCAGGGGGGAGGGCGTGCTGGATGAGGTGGGAACAGCCGAATCCTCGGGTGCCCATCTCCTCCCTTTCTCAGCCCACACGCCCTCTCAGTCTCAGCCAGCTCCCTCAGCCACTGGATGCCCTTTCAGCCGTCTGTTCCCTAGCCTCTGCACCTGCGAGTGGCATGGGGAGACAGAATAGAGACAGAAACCCTATTCTTGATGTCAACAGGCCAACTCCCTGTCCGCAGCATCCTGCGGTAACAACAGCTATGGCAACAACACTAAATGCAATAATAAATGCTTTCCACCCGGCTGAGACTTGACCGCCTCTCAGCTCCCGGGACTCGTGCCCTTGTGTGGTCCATCTTGCACCAGGATTGGTTTGTGTGATCACTATTATGGCAGAAGTGATGGCACGTCACTTCTGAGACTAGGTCATCAAGACACTGTGGTTTGTCTTGAGCACTCTCTCTCATCACTTAATCGGGGGAACCCAGTTGTCCTATCATGAGGAGACTTAGCAAGGAATGGAGGCCTCCAGCCAATGGCCAGCAAGGAGCTGAGACTGCGACTGGCAGCCTGGTGCACTTGGAAGCAGCTTCTTCTCCCCAGTAAGCCCTGAGTCACAGCCACCCTGGTCAGTGGCTCAGCTGCATTTGCTGGGGATCTTGAGCCAAAGGTATGCAGCTAACTCAAACTCAGACTGCTGACTGCAGAAACTGTGAGATGATAATTGTTTACTATTTTAAGCAGCTGAGTTTCGGGGCAGCAGTAGATAACTAACAGCACTAGTTTCCTCCCAGAAGGCAGAGCCCGGGCCTCATCCCCTCAGAGACTCAGTGGCAGCTCACCTTGAGAGCACAGTCTGTGCTGGTGGACTTAAAGTTGGCTCACCACCCTCACAGGACAGATGAGGAGATGGATCAGCTCCAAAGGGCACACGTAGGACTAGAACCCAGGGCTGCCATCCCGCACTCCCAGCCACCCTCTGCACTGCCATCCCATGCCCCCAGCCTCCCTCAGCAGCTTTCTGCACTGACTTTCTCCAAGACTGGCCTCCCTTAGCATTGGAGATGTGAGTGTCCAAGATAGATAAGGGTGTGTAGACACAAGTGTGCGTGTCTGTGTGTGGTGAGTGGTCCATGTGTGTGCACATGTTGCTTTAGGGGGAGTCCTCCAGGAACATATTTCCAGGGCAGACCACTTCAGAGCCTTCCCTATCACCACTGCCAATATTATCCTTGGCACATCGATGTCCACTCAAGGGCAGCAGGGGGTGGGGAACAGCTCATGTGCTTGTCGCAGGGTGGGAGGAGGCAGAGAAGCTCATGGCAGGCCAGCATTCTTTATCAGTTCTCTCTCTTCTTGCCTGTTTTTGCACAAACCAGGCCTCTTAGCCTACACTGTGCTTTAGGAATAGGCCTTCATAAGCCTGGACAAGGAACGGGATGACCTCCAGAGACCCCAGCACACAGCACAGGCCCTGCCATGTGGAAGGTGATGAGTGAGCCAGTATGTCCGGGAGGGGAGGGAAGCTCTGTAGGCCAGAAAATGCCAATTTCCCAGGCCACACACACACATATACATGCTTCTTTCTTGGGCTCCCCAGCTACCTACTGAGACCCCTCTCTGGGGCTGGGGAGCTCACTCATGTTACCAGCCCATCCTGGTGAGCTTCATTCATCCCTCAGCATTTCTTTAAAAAGGTCTTTTTAAAAAACACAGGCACAGCTCTGCCACATGCAAACATTACTCCCTGCTGGCTTCATCTTTCTCCCATTTAGAAAACCAGCAAGACAGGTTAGAGAAAATAAGCTCCAATTAAGACACACAGAACCAGCTTAGGGAAGTAATGATTCCCTCATCCATCATTCGCCTTCCTGCCCATGCAGCCTCCCTGTGGTGGGTTTCTAGGGGTACCCAACTGCCTGTGAACTGAGCAGAAGCTGCTGTGGCTTTTAGGGGCTCCCTCCAACCTTGCCGGAGTCCTCTAATTTAATTCTTCTACTTGCACATGAAGTCAAATATTGATTCCCAAACATCCCAACTTGAGCAAGGCCTCCTGGCTTCAGAACTGGACTCTCAGAAATCTGTGAATTTGCCTTTGTCCCTCTGTTTCTGTCTCTCCCCATCCCAATTCCTCAAGAAAAGGCTGTTCTGACCGGAGGAGGATGTGTCCCCTGGGTCCTACCCTAGTGCTCCCACAGACCCTGAGCCTGAGCCCGGGTTGAGGTGGCAGAAGGACTGGCACCCATTCCTCCAAGTCCCCCGGAAAGACATCCAGGTCACCATGTACCCACCAACCCCCAACCAACTGCACCCCTTCTCTGCACACATCACACTGGCCCTGTGATTGTTCCTGCCCTTTGGTTGCCATGGTGACAGGCACTAACAGCGCTGATGCTATTTCCCAGAATGGACAGACAAGGTCTCCGACCTAAGGACAGCCTTCCCGGAGCTCCGCTAGATGGCCTGCATCCGCCCTACCCCTAGTGAGCTGCAGGGCTCTCCAGCTGCCCCAGCAAGAGGAAGATGCCTGGGGAGTGGAAAGGCCAGGAAGAAGGGCTGGGTCCTAGAGGAGTGGGATCTGTAGCAGGAGTTAGGCCCACCTGCCCTCCTCTGCAGAGGCCTGAGCCTGCTTGGCAGTGGGGCCACAGGTAACTGAAGAGGTGCCACCCAGGCCAGACATCTGTGCGTGACAAGCTGCCAGCCCAGAGCCTAGAATCAGGAGGCCTGGGTCCCAGGGCCTGCGCTGCCGTTAAGTCCCTGATTCTCTCTCAAGACACTGATCACATTAAAACCTCTTGAGAGCTACTCTTCCCTGAGCAGGAAGGTGGCTGAGGAACACCAGTAAAAATGAATGAAGTGCAAGAACAGGGAATAGGCAGGCTGAGAGGGCCAGAGAGAGCCACAAGGGCCAGGTGGCCTGAGGCAGCTTCCCAAGGAGGCATCTCATTTCGCAGCGTGGTGTGGGAAGGACACTTCAAGAAAATTCCAGGATGGAGAACAGCCTCACAGTCTCAGAGGCAGGACTGGACTTGGGGACGAAGGGGACGTTGAGGGAGGAGTCTGGCTGCTACTGCCCTGGAAGTCCCTGAAGGTCGGGGCGGTGGTGGTCAGAGCAGCCTGAGGTGGGGAAGGAAGGCCAGGCATGCATGAATGGGTGGCAAGCTGGGCCGTGGGGAACGGGGAGCCAGGCAGATAAGGCGGCAGATTGGGGCGGGCCCAGGGCAGGGCTGTTCTCTGATCGCATTCCGGTGGGCGCCTCTGGGCTGCTTCGGAAAACCGGCTGCATCTGCCTTCCCAGCAGTGCAGGGGTCCCAGCACCCTGCCCAAACCCAGCCCTGCCCCTCCACAGAACCCCACATGGAGAGAGGCAGAAGCACAGCCAGAAATGTTCCAGCAAAAAAAAAGACACGATGGTTCCTAGCAAACTTTTTTGGCTAGAACATTTCCAGCTGGGCTCCAGGCACATCTGCGGCCCACCCCTTTTCATGGCTGGCCTCTAGGTGCCCTGCCCTCCCCAGGTGGCTCTCCTCTGAGCCCTCCTCTTCGTCATCATGTGACAGAGCCTCGGTGTCCCAGCCCACCCCCACCCGCTGGACCCCCGCCCCGCCTTGAAGCCCAGGACTCACCATTTCCCAGGGCCTTGGGCTGCCCTGGACTGGGTACAGGGCTCTGTTCCCATGTGGCCTTAGAAGCAGGGGATTTGAGGACAATACCGTGAACTACAATGGTGTGCATGATAGTGGAAGGGGGTAGCATTTAGCCAGATGGGGTAGAGCCTTCTACTAATGGAGGAGAATTATGCAAAGGTTGGGGGACCATAACCCCTGTACTGCCTTAGCAGCCCACCGGCAGGGTCCAGTGCTCAGGAGGGGCTTATCCAGCAGGCACCACCCCTTGGCCCAGCCGTATGTTCTGAGTACCAAGTTGGAAGAGAAGTCAGGGTCTCCCGCCCTCATGGCACAGGTCCTGGTGGATGATGGGGACCTACCCCAGCCGATGCTCATGTACAGCCTGAAGACCCGCTGCTCGGAGAAGACGGAGAAGGCCAGCAGTGTGTACAGGTACACGCCCTCCACCAGGAGCCAGTAGTAATTGGCCGCCACGCAGTACTGCATGAGCAGGAAGACCAGGCGGCAGCCCAGAGAATCCTGGGGGCACAGGAACGGTCCCATGGGGACAACAGTTCTGGCACCTGCTGCTCTCTCTCTCTCTCTTTTTAATATAAGGTCTTGGTCTATCACCCAGGCTGGAGTGCAGTGGCCTGATCATGACTCATTGCAGCTGTGAATTCCTGGGTTCAAGTCACCCTTTTGCCTCATCCTCCCAAGCAGCTGAGACTACAGATGTGCACCAGCACAGCTAATTTTTAAAATTTTTTTTAGAGATGGGGTCTTACTATGTTGCCCAGTCTGGTCTCAAACTTCTATCCTCAAACAACAGTGCTGAGATTATAGGTGTGCACCATCACACCCAGCTACCCCTGCCTCTCTTGATGCCCCTCCTGTCTTCCCCCCACTGTTATCCTGCCATGGTTAATGCAGGCTGAGAGAGTTTACATCTTCTGGCCAGAGCCAGTGCCAAGAATGTGATCTGCTTCAGCTCACTGAATCCTAACTATCCTGAATGGAAGAAAGTAATATTATCTCCATGCAGGTGAGAAAACCGAGCCTCAGAGAAGCAAGTGACTTGCCCAAATTTATACAGCTAGTAAGTGGCAGAGCTGGGATTCAAATCCAAGTCTGTCTCCATAGACAGAGAACTCCCTAGGGCAATGTCCCTCCCTTACACTGGAGCCTCCCAGGTAGACTGACTCTCTCTCCAGACTGATAGGCTGCCTTTCCCACTGGAATAGGGAGCCTTCAAGGTAGACTAGCTCCCCCATCAGAGTCAAGATGGCCAGGGCTGACAGCTCTTGACTTCCCTTGTCCCAAGCCTGGGTAGGGGCATAGAGGTCGACCTTCTCTGAGTGCACATCCCTGCCCACACCCTCCAGGACACACAACACACCTGGTAGGAGAGGAGCCCGTCCCACTGGTGCTGCTGGGCAGCCGTGCTGTACATCCACTTGAGGGCTGCATCCTTGATGAAGACGGACAGTGCTCGCAAGATGAAAGATGCAAACAGGTTCAAATGGATGTCGTTCCGGGTGCAGCGCAGGTGTCTGAGGGAGAAAGCAGCCCCTTCCCTGGCAAGATGGCCCACAGGTCTGCTCTACGACTCGCAGCTCTCGGGCTAACGCACACATCAGGCGTGTTTCTGGCTCTGAGACTGCTCCTGTCTTCCTTCTTCTGTGAATGCCCTTCTTCCCCATAACCTTGAAAATCCTTCTGTGCAACTTAAGACCTGCCTCCCCATGAAGCCTTCACTTTTGTAGTCAGTGCCCTCTCCTCCCATCTGTATTCTGTTCTTTTCTCTGCAATATCTTTTTTTACACAAAGTCATGCATAGCCAAAGAGATTTATGCATGAGTATCGGTTTCCCCAATGGAGATTTTTGCTTTGCTTCTTCATGATGGGGCCCATGTCTTAAATGTCTGTGGTCTGCCTTGCAGAGGCAGGTGGGGCTAGGCACATGGTAGGAATTCAGAAAGCGTTGGATACCATTTCAATATCCTTTCATGTAAAAATGCATAGCAAATTGGAAATACAAGGGCATTTATTAATCTTATAAAGACTATCTAACTGGGAGCTAACCTCATTCCTAACAGAAAATGTGAAGCATTTCTTTAAATTAAGGAGCAAAATAAGGATGTCTGCTATCATCACTTCTATTGAACATTCTAACTTTAGATCTTAGCCACTATAATGAGGCAAGAGCATAAAATGTATAAGAATTGGAAATTTAAAAAATGGTTATTATTTGTAGATGGCAGATTTTCTTACAGAAAATCCAAGAGAATCTATAAAATATTAGAACTAATAAGAGTTCAGCAAGGTTGCTGATATGTGTATTTATGTATGCCAGAAATAAAATTAAAAAGTAAATTTATAAAACAATTCATTTACAATATTTTAAATTTACTGCCTAGAAATAAGATTAACAGATGATAGATGGGCAAGATCTCTAGGAAGAATATTATGAAACTTGCTTAAAATCATTAGAGAAAATTTAAATTAATGAGAAATACGCAGACATACCATATTCAGACAGACTCACTATCTTGAAGGGGGTCAATTCTCCCCACAGTCATTGATTATAGATGTAGTAAAAATTCAGAGTATTTTTTAATGGAACTTTATAAACTTATTATATGTGTAAAGAAGAGCCAAGGGCTAAGAATAGTCCAGAGACCCCTAAAGAACCAAGTAAGGGCCTTTGCTGTACGAGAAATAAGATTTCTAATAAATATGAAGTAGTTAAGGAACCCAGTATTAGGATGGAGACAGATAAACAGACCAACAGAAAAGAATGTGGATGACAGAAACCAATCCACAAGCTTATGAAACCTCACTGCATGATGGAGTAGGCATTGCAAACCAAGGGAGAAGGAACAGGCTATCGATCAATGGCAAAGAGGCAGTTAATTGTATATATGTGTGGGAAAATCAAATTAAATTCCTTATTTTCACCATACACAAAAATAAATTTCAGGTAGATCAAAGAACCATAGAAAAGAGCAAGACACTTAAACTTTTTTTTTTTTGCAGTTTTTGGCCGGGGCTGGGTTTGAACCCACCACCTCTGGCATATGGGACCTGCATCCTACCCCTTTGAGCCACAGGCGCCGCCCTGACACTGAAACTTTTTGAAGAAAATATAGGTGGTGGTCTTTATGACTCTAAAATAAGAAAAGATTTCTTAAATAAGATTATAAAAATTTGTTCTTGGGGAAAATGGTAATTTTAATTAATTAATAAAATTAATTTTTATCAATTGGTAACATTTATTGATAAGTTTTACCAATATAAATTTAATAAGTTGATAACTTTTATTCTACTCAAACTAAGAATTTCAGTGCATAGTAGCCACCATAGAGTGAAAAAATATACCACAAAGAGGGTATATCCTGAGTTAGTATCTAAAATCCATAATAAATGATTAAAATGAAAAAGAAAAATCCAGATAAGCCAATAAAAAGTAAGCCAAGGGTATGAACAAGCAATTCACAGTATAAATCATGAAAAAATGCTTGATTGCTCTAGGAATCATGGATACACAAATTAAAATCATAATGAGATTTCACACACTTCAGATTAACAACAAGTATGTTTGAATATATTAAATACTGGTGATAATATCAAATAAAGGAAGCTTCCATTCACTACTGGTGAAAGAGCAAATGGTATGACTACTGTGAAGAGCGATTTAATAACACCCAGTAAATTTGCGAAGGCAGGTGGTATGCAAACCTGGTGATTTTACTCCTAGATACATGCCCCAGAGAAACACACAAGGGGTCATCAGTAAGAATGCTCATTGTACTAATGTTTATAATTCAGAAAGAAAAAAAAGAAAATACCTCAAATATCCATTTAAAGGATAACAGGTAAGTTAATTATACTATATCATACAATGGGATATGGAATGAAAGTTAAAATGAATGAAATAGAACTACTTGTATCAATGTGAATGAACCTCACAAAAACATGCCAGAACAAAAAAAAACTTGAATGTTGTGTCCCTCTAAAATTCATGCTAAAATTGAATCCCAAATGCAATAGCATTAAGAGGTGAAGCCTTCAGGGGGTAATTAGATCAGGAGGGCTCCACCCTCAGTAATAAGATCAGTGCCCTTATAAAAGAGCCCTGAGCGACTTTGCAAGCCCTTTTGCCCTTCGGACTTGTGAGGACACAATGAGCGGACACCTTCTTGAAAACAGGGAGCAAGCCCTTACTAGACATCAAATCTGCTGATGCCTTGATCTTGGACTTCCTAACCTCTAGACCTGTGAGAAATAAATTTCTATTATTCATAAAGTACCCACCCAGTCCAAGGGTAATGACAGCAGGCAGAGACTAAGACAGAAATTGGTACTGAGAGTGAGATGCTGCTATAAAGAAGTATCTAAACATGTGCAAGTGGCTTTGGAACTGGGTAATGGGTAGAGGCTGGAAGAGTCTGGAGAACCAGGCTAGACAAAGCCTGTATTGCCATGAAGGGACCCTAAAGAGCAATTCTGATGAGGGCTCAGAAGAAGACAACAGGTATATTAAAAGTCTCAGTCTTCTTAGAGATTAATTGATTGTGAACAGAATAATGGTAGAAATATGCAGTAAAGGCCTTCTGACCAGGTCTAGAACAAAAACGAGACACATATTATTAGAAACTGCAGGAAAGCCCATCTTTGTTATCAAGTGGCAAAGAACTTGGCTGAATTGTGTCTGTGCCCTAGCATTTTGTGGGAGGAGAAACTTATTAGGAATGAAATAGGATATTCGGTGAAAGAAACCTCTAAGCAAAGTGTTGAGGGTGCAGCATGGCTTCTCTTGACTACTTGTGTGTTATAGTAACATACAAGAAAAGAGAAACAAAGATGAAATTTATAATTAAAAGGGAAGAGAATTTAAAGATTTGGAAAATTTTCAGCCTGGCCATGATATAATGAATACAAAAGCATGTTCAAAAGAGTACAACAGACTGGCCAAGTGAACATTTGATAAGATTAGCATAGATAGAAGCAGCCAGGTGCTCCTCATCCCTTCAGTGGAAGAAGGACCCTGGAGGCACTTCAGAGATCATAGGCCCACAGTGCCAGGGCCTTGAGAACAGAACACTTTTGGAGAAGGGCCCAAAGCACTGCGCAACCTTGGGACACACTGCCAAGGCCACTTCAGGTCTTTGCTCCCTGCATTCAGGTGTGGCACTCCTTGCCAACCCCAGATGTGACTTGGGCCACCCCTCTGGGGGCATAGGCGGTAAACCTTGGCTGTGTCCACATGGCACTAACTTTGCAGGCACACAGAGTGTAAAAGCTTGTAGGGAGCATAGTTACCTGCACCTAGATTTCAAAGGACATCCTGTCGATACTCAGGCCCCAGGCAGAGAACTTCCACAAGGGTGGGGCCTCCACAGAGAAGTCACTAAAACAAAGACCAGCGAGTTCTGGGGGATGATAGAGCCACAAGTGTGCAATCCAGCCTGGGAGAGCTGCCTTGTGAGCTGAACCCAGCAAAACTGGGAGAGTGGAGCTGCCTAGAACCTTGGGGCCAACCACCTCAGTGTAGCAGGGAGGCAGGTCACTGTGTCAAAGATTATTCTTGAGGTTTAAGATTTAATGCTATTTTCCCTGTTGGTGTTTGGACTGACTTGGGATTATTTATCTTTTTCTTCCTTTCTATGTCTCCCTTTTGAAATTAGAATGTCTATCCTATGACTACCCCACCATGGTATCTTGGACGCACATAACCTCTTTGATTTCATAGGTTCACAGCTGGAGAGCAAACTCACTCAGGGTAAACTGTGCCTTGAATTTCACCCATATCAGATTCAGATGATATTTAGATGAGACTTTAAGCTTAGACTTTAAAGTTAGTGCTGGGATGAGAACACTTTCAGGGATGGAATGAATGTATTTTGTATATAAGAAGGACACATTTTGGGGGGTCAGGGATATAAATGTTGTGTGCCTCCAAAATCCATGTTAAAACTTAATCCCCAATGCAATAGTGTTAAGAGGTGGCGATTAGGTCACCTCGTGAATGGAATCGGCACCTTAAGAGGCCTGAGGAAGCCTTTTAGCTCTTCTGCCATGTCAGGACACATTGAGAAGGCACCATCTCGGTAGCAGAGAGCCTACTAGACACCAGATGTGCTAACACTTTGATCTTGGACTTCTTAGTCTCCAGAACTGTGAGATAAAAATTTCTATTTATAAATTACCCAGTCTAAGGTATTTTGCTATAAACAGTGGGAATAGACTAAGACAAATATGTACAACATGCTAATAAAAAGGCACGAACCATGTTATGTATTTTCACAAATATTCATGAATGTGGTAAAAGTATAAGGAAATGTGTGGGAATTGAAGGGCACATTCAGAGGTTACCTCTGGTGGGGTAAGGCAGAGAGAGGGAACTGACCAGGGAGGGATACCCAGGGAAGTGTAACTGCACGGGATGTGTATGCAGGAGTGATCACAATATCAGTCATTGTATCTCTGAACCCTGAAACACTTTATAATAAAAAAGAACATTCACTGAGTGAACACATTTACAGAGCATCATGTGCCCAGGACCCTGCCAGGTGCCTGGAAGGAGGGAAGGAAAATGCTGCCTCTCCTGTCCCTGCCCCTGGTGTCCTGGGGCCCAATTCCCACAGAATCCCCCCATCCTTGCATCATGCCCTCCATGTCCAACCCTACCAAGTGCAGAGAGAGGTTCTTCCTAGTTTGAAAGGAAAATGTCCCCTAGGTTAGACCTATAGAAGAACTTTTCCTCTGGGACTGACAAGCTCCAAAGTGTGCAGGCTCTCTGATCCCTGAGAGCTTTGCTAAAATCATTACTAAAGGTACACACACTGGAGAGGCTCCCCTGGGGGTTCCTATAACCCTCCCACCCATTGCTACAGTTTTGGGGGGAGGAACCTATGTGACTTCTTTCTTTTTTGCAGCATATACACACATTTACCTGGTGGAGATTAGGCTAAGGACACACTGCTATATCATAGTCTACAGCGAAGGCTCGCTGGAGAGCTCTTGAGAGAAGAACCAACTGCATAGTGGCTCTGGCTTGGTGGTCCTCTCCTCTACCTAGGGAGTTAGGGTGCAGCGGCCCCCTCCCAGGGTCCAGGCCCCTTACCTGAAGCCGAGGAGGATGGCTGAGGCAATGACCAGCGCAGAGAAGGAGAGTGCGTAGCCCACAGTGTAGATGATGTACAAGGACAGGAGCTGCTCCTCTGGGGGGCTCTGTGTGACATAGAGGACATGTGCACGGAGAGCCCATGGCCTTCTCTTCCACACTCTTCTTTCCCATAAGGCAGGGGCAGAGTTGGGGATCCAAGTCAGGCCCCACTGGGCACAGTGGAACCAAGAAACCAAATACCCTATGGTGATGGTTCTTGGATTTCCTTGGCCCTGTTCCAAGGCCGGAGAGGTGAACACACACTGCTGTGTTTGTTCAGAAAGCAAGACATGTGAAGCCCCCAGAGGCAGGGGAATGCATGAGATCACCACCGCAGGGCCCACCAGAAGCCCAGGATCTCTACTACAATGAAGCTGAGATCCTGCTACCTGCTGCCTGGTTCAGAACCCCTGTCAACTCACTCTCTCCCCTCGCTTGGACTCCTCACACTCTGACAGGTCCCTCCAGGGTATGCTGGAGTTGTCCTTGTGCAGCCAGAGGCCTTCAGCAGTGCAGAATCGGTACACATGGCCCTGCAGAACTGGAGTGGGGAGACCCAACAATTGTCCTCAGCCCAGAGCCACACAGCCTGCCCAATGCTGGACGCCTCATTCCTCCCGGTCCTAACGGTCACCCTGCTTCCCCAAGATGGAGCTCTCTGAGTTGGTAACACCCCCTTCCTCTCTTCATACACACGTGTACACACACGCACACCCCTGGGCCCTCCTCCCCTGCCATATGCCCTGTTAGCCCAGGGACAGCACAGAGGGTGCCCACAGTGAGGTTGCCCAGCCCCACCATCAGCCTTTTCTCTTATGCACCCTGGGACACGGTTTGATGAATCTACATCTTTGAGATGAGACAAGTTTAGCCCAGTTCCATGTCCCCGACTCCAGCCTCAGGTCACACTACTGATAACGCCTGTCGCTGCCCAGCAGTAGCCCTGCCAGCCCCACAGTTACTCGCTACCATTTCTGCTTCTCAGGACTCAGTGCCCACTTCTTTCCACACTCCTCGGGAGTTGTAGATCCTGGGAATGAAGCTGACACTGAGTTCCTGAGAGAAAGGAAGAGCCCTAATCTGAGGGAGTGATACTGCCACGCACTTAACAAGTCCAATTGGGGCAGCACCTGTGGCTCAATGGAGTGGGGCGCCGGCCCCATATGCTGGAGGTGGCGGGTTCAAACCCAGCTCCAGCCAAAAACTGCAAAAAAAAAAAGAAGTCCAATCTAAAGGAGGAGACACAGACCTATCCTAAAAGACCTCCTGATCTAAAAAGAACGCATAGCCTCGTGGTTTGTATAAAGCTTTTGCCTTGGAGATCCTCCAAAGGAGGAAAACAAGTCCCTGCCTTCACGTGACCCCTAGTCATATGTTGGGTCTCCTGGTAAGACTGGCCTTGGAGACATGCCCAGCCCCTCCCTCAGGGAGCTCCCAGGGTGAGGGAGGAAGACCAGTCCCTGGCTTCAAGGAATCAAGACTCAGAGAAAAAGCAAAAAGACCTCGGAAAGGAATAGCAGGAATGCAAACCAACAGAGATCAAACACAGGCCCAGAAGAGGGAAGGCAGGCCATCACCTGTGCCCATTCTCATCCCAGCAGTCCTCCACCAGGCCCTGCGGTCCACTAGCCAGGGAGATGGGTGGCTTATGGCCCCAGGATTGACGTGAGGCAGTGAGAGGTAGGTGCTTACTGTGTCTAGGAGGAAATGACTCATTCATCAGCTGCTTGCAGAACTAAACTCTGATACCAGGGCCAGGAACTGGGGCAAGGGCACAGCAGCTCACCTGGGAAAGTGAGCCGCCAGGAAAACTTTGAAAGACTTCAAACATTATAAGACCAGATCTTAAAGACCAGCTCCCCAGCTGAGAGAGAAAGGCACTGGCCTGACCCTGATCCCCAGCCACAGTGCCGTCTCCCTTTTCCTCCTGCTCCCTTCCAACTGCGTTTACAAACCCTCAACCAGACCCCTCTTCAAGAGGCAGAGTTTTCTAATAATGCAGTGGGGTGAGCCACCTTGCGCAGTTAATTCTTCTGATGCATTTTAAAAGAGACTTCACCTAGAATGAAACAAAAACCTGAAAAGCCAAGTAGCGCCTGTAGCTTAAGTGGCTAAGGCACCAGCCACATACACCAGAGCTTGGCGGGTTTGAACCCAGCCTGGGCCTGCCAAACAATGACAACTACAACCAAAAAACAGCCGGGCATTGTGGCAGGTGCCTGTAGTCCCAGCTACTTGGAAGGCTGAGGCAAAAGAATCGCTTAAGCCCAGGAGTTGGAGGTTGCTGTGAACTGTGACACCACAGCACTCTACCCAGGGTGACAGCTTGAGGCTCTGTCTCAAAAAAAAAAACAAAAAACTGAAAAGCTAATGGCAGATCTTCCAGCAGTGGGAACAACAGTGTCCCAGTTACCCCTTTACTGCACTTATGAACAAAGTCAGCTATATCCACAAGGCAGACCACAGGAGGCACGTGGTCTGACTTTAACAACTGGAAGGGCTCCTCCCAGGCCCCCAAATGCCTGTTTGATCTGTGCATGGATGCTTGAGACTCTCCACCAGTGCTCAGGTCTTCTGACATGAGGCAAAACAAGTCTTGGCCTGCAGATACCCCCAAAAGCAGTAATGGGGACCTGGGCTGACTCCTTGGGAATCAGACTGTTGTCAGAGCCTGCTCTGGCAGCCCATTTTAATGGGAGGAAGAGGGAAGGAAGGAGAGAGGCCAAGAGACCAGGGGAAAGGAGAGGACCCAAGCCACCTAACCACCCACTTACTAGGACTCATCCCACAGCAGTGTGATGTTAATAAGACCCACTTCCCACAGATGGCATAGGACCTGGCATACAGTAAGCATTTCATAATTGCAGGTTCCCTCTCTACCTGCTTTTTCACATTTCGTCATAGTCTGTGCACTCACAGACTCAGTTTTGAATACCTACTGTACGTATGCCTGACATCTTGAACATTATAACCACTTTACAAAGTAGGAATGGTTAATCCATTTTACAGATGAAGAAACTGAGGCTCTGAGAAGCCAACTGACTTACCTAAGAATATTCAGCTGGGAAGGAGCAAAGCCAGGATTCAAACCCACACAGCTCTTTGCCTCCCCAGGTCAAAAGTCAGCAAACTGTCTGTTAACAGTCAACAATGGCCGTATGCCATCTCTCCTCTCTGCCCTTCCTTGGGCCTTGGACTTCTCAACATTCAGTCCCCTCCCAGCAGGTCTCCTTGCCTCTGTAGACCCCAGGCAGCCTGCACCATTCCTAAGCCCTCTGCTCAGGGCCAGCTGGGAGTGTGGGGAGCTGGTGCCTGCACAGATGTGTGCATTGCTGGTGCAGAGTCAAGACAGCACTGTGTCCCTGAGAAGCTCAGCAAGCCTGTTCCAGTGGATCTGTCAATTACCCTCATTAGAATCAAATATTAAAAGGCAGGGCTGATTCCTGGCTGAACCCATGGTCCCCAGACACCTATCTTGGCTGGAGGTGGGCTGGGTCAGGGCATAGCCTTACTTATCAGCCCAGCTTTGTCTGGCTTGGGAGGAGCTGGTAAGTCACAGCCAGGGGCTTATAAACACAGGGAGGCAGCCGGGCAGCCGCATGCCAGGAGGTCCAGGGATATTTCATTAAGTCAGACCCTGGTGCTGAAAATAAAACCCCCAATTAAATACTTCCCCTCCCGGAAACTGCCACGGTGTCTGTAATCAAGCTAACAGCCGCCCTTCCACGTGTATGCTGGCACTCAGGGCTGTGAAGAGCTGCTCGTGAATCCATTAGCTCCTGCACCCTGGCAACAAAGGCCACCAGCAAGGGCTACTGGGGCCCCATTTTGCAGACACAGAAGCTGAGACTCAGAGTGGCTATGTACAGTCCCTTCCCAAAGTAAGAGGGATTAGGGTCAGGGTCATCAGTTCTGGGTCCAGGCTGAAGACAAGATGGTGAGGAGAAGGATAGTAACACAGAGCATTAGGACTTAGAAGGACCTCAGTTTCTGAACTATGCAGGCTCAAATTCAAAGCCTGATTCTGCCTTCAACCAGTTGTGGGACCTTGAACAAGTTGCTTCACTTCCCTGGGCCTCAGTTTCCCCATCTGTAAAATGGGAAGCCTGTGAAGTAAATAAAGTCTATGAAGTGTCCAGTACATAGTAGGCCTTCAAGACATGGCTACAGTGGAGGTCCTGATGCCTCCTTCAGATTTCTCAAAAGAGCACTTCTTTCCTGAGACTGGAAATGGAGGCTGTGACACCACTTCAGCTAGAACTCCTCTGGGGCCCATGTGGAGTCTCAGTCTCCCTGGGGCAACTACAGTCTGCTGTAAAAGCCCCCAGCATAACATTACTCAGGGGAGGCACCTAGCAGAGTTTCCTAGCATTGAGAGCTAGCAGCTGTATTAAAAGCATCTCATGACTCTCGTAGAAGTAGAACTAGGCTGGCAAACAGGTAAGCATCAGGAGGGGTGCAGCTGGGGGGCCCAGGTAGTGTGTAATGAGCAGATGGGCTGTTGTGGGGAATGAGGCTGTTGAAGGGCCCTCCAGTGGCCACCGGCTCTCCCAAGCCACTTCAGCCTTCTTCTCACCATCTTGTCTGAACCAGGTATTTCCTCTGAACATCTTCCTTGCTTGACTCATCTACTCCTGCCCTCTCTGCATGGACCCTGAGTCCCAAATTCTCAACTGGAGGAGTCAGAATTCAAAGGCTTGGCTGACTTTCCCAGCACACTGTGCAGCTCCGAGGCCTGAAGCCTGGCCTGGATGTTCTCCCTCCCTGGAGGGCCCCCTTTCTGCATCTGTCTGTTCTTTCAGGCCTGGCCCAATGTCATCTGTCCCAGGAAGCCTTCCTAATGCCACACCCCAGGCAGAAGAGGCTCTGTCCTCCCTCAGCATCACTGACTGGGACGCTGTGCCAGCCCTTCAGCCCCAACACACATGTATACATACACATACCCCAAAGATCTCAGCTGCATCCATAGCTCCTGACACCGCTCAGGAGTCCGGTAATTGTTTTCTTTCTAATTCTTCCTCAAGTCACCCATTCCTCTGCTTTGCTGTGCATCCTAGAAGGCTGAGTCCTGGGACAGCATCCCTCAGATTCCCTGGCCTCTGCTGGGTTTGGCCAAGGGGAGGAATCAGCAGAAGACAGGAGGGTAGAAGGCGACGGAGGCTGGGACACTCTCTCCTGCTCCCTCCCTGCCTTGATTCTGAGGTCATGGCAGTGGCTCTGCCCCTCTGTGGCCACAGCCCTGCTGGGTGGCCACTCTGTCATGGCTCCAGCTCTCATGGGGACCCACGGTCCCATTCTTGCTCCTTGCTTCTCCGGTGTAGGTGTGCTAAATCTTCCCACTGGTGAAGCCTCTGCTGCTGTATATACCTTGCCAGTTCCTTAACCCTGCCCAGCCTCTGTAAGGGACCACTCCCCTTAAATTCTCTCCAAATTCCTAGCTGAGCATGTTTTCTGCCAGGCACCTGCCTAAGACAACCCCCTTCCTTCTCCATGACCCCAGAGCACACTGTGAAAGCTTCTCCACAGACTAGCCCTTGACCAGCCCAAGAAAGCTCCAGGCCTGCCCTCTTCCTGCTTCCACATGCCTGGGGGAGGTGGGAGGGGGGGCAGGGAGACCTGCCAGCCTCAGCCAACAAGAGCTCCTGGACGGGCCAGAGACAATTACGCCGCGGAGCCTGTGGTGGGTGTCTCCGTAGGTCCCTCACTCAGGGAGAGGGGAGAGGGAGGTAGAGTGGGTGATTCTAAGTGTCAAAAAAGGGAAATAATTAGCCTGGCAAGTGGGAGGGGTGTGGAGGGGAGCAGGCTGGCAGGGGGCCTGTGCAGTGGCCGTTATCTTCATGGAGAAAGCAATAAAACCGTGTTCAATCATAAATGGGCACCACCAGGACCTATTTCCTGCTCAAATAAAATTAAAGGTGATGGATGGGGCTGCAAGCAGCAGGCAGAGCTGGGGGCGGCTTAGTGCTGAGTGATGGGCCCTGTCCTGCGCCTGGCTCCCCGGGGTCTAGAAGCCGAACGGAGGCTGGCTGAGCAGCCAGTCCCAAATCTTTGGAAGGCAGGAAAGCATGTGTATGGCAGGTCAGGGTGGTGTATAGGGCGGGGAGAGGGGGATGAGCAGCTACCATTTTTCAAGGACCTGTGATCCTTTCCACACCCATGTCACCTGGCTCCATCCCAATGCCCAGGTGAGTAAACCAAGGCACCGATAGGTCTAGAGACTTGCTCCTGCTCACACAAGCAGGCAGAACCACTATATCGCAGGCTTAGACGGAGAGCGCAGGCAGCTGATTGCCTTCCCTAAGGAAGGTGCCAGCAGAGGTCACCCAGGCCATTCGCCTGTCTCCATGACAGAGCCACACATGGGCACACACACCCACCTACCAAGGAAGTCTTTAGTGTAGCAATTAAAGTGACTCTGAAGCTGCCTGTCATTAGTTATGTGAGCTTAGAAAAGCCACTTAGCATCTCTGTGCCTCAGTGTCCTCATCTGAGAATGAGAGGATAATGAGAGCACTTGCTTTAGAGGACTATTGTAAGGACGTAGGCACACGAGGTGGTGACAACAGCCAGGAGGAGGGGACGCTGCGTGAAGGCCCCCTCTTCCCGTGGGCCTGCCTCTTTGCAGGCTCAGTCTCTCTAGGGCACCCTGGGGAGAGGTGAGTGGACAGGGAGAGAGCCTTTCTAGGGGAGCTTCTGGCCTTCATCTGACCTTACCTGCATGCTGAGGTGACACTCACACAAGACCCCAGCAGGCCACCTCCTCCAGGAAGTCCCCAGGCTTCCCTATAGCATAACTTTATGCTTCCACTTGCTCCTGGGCCACTTTCTCCCGTGAGCTCAGCCCCCTTCAAGGCACAACAGTAACAGCATTAAGGATTCAAATCAAATCTGCCATTTACCACATCATTTGGAACAAGTGACTTAAACCTTCCCAGTTTCAGTTTCCTCATCTGCACAACAGGTATAACCACAGGCTAGTTATAAAGATTAAACGAATGTCCTGCTTGGCACGGCAGGTACTCAGTAAACATTAGCTATTTTCATCTAAGAAATGTCTTTTCTCCTCTTATGGAGACCCTGTGGGATCTTTGCTGTGAGGCTTGGCAGGGCTCAGCAGGGGAGGCTGGGACGGAAGGGGGTGCGTATTAACAACCCCTCTAGCCTTTGCAGGGCTCTATGCTCCCGTGACCCTCCCACCTACCCAGTCATACCTTTCCCAGGGCAGGGTGTCCCCTGTAAGCAGGACCGAGAGGGGGGCCTGAGTTGCTGGGGTTAGCCAGCCCACTGACACCTGATCAATGCTCCCGTGAACCCCTAAAGAGTTGGGAGATAACCTGCCAGGGGACAGGCTGGCCACATATGTATCGTACTTACACACATGCACATCAGAGCACAGACAGCCTCTGTACCAACCTCCACCCCCAGGATCTGGCCCCACCTGGCTCCTTTCCTGACTACTGGGTCAGAGGGGGTCACATTTCTCTCTTAAGGCAGACCCACACCTCCTCCTCCCCCTGCACCTGCCTCAGGCCCTAGGCCCAAGTTGTACCTCATGACACCCTAATACCCATCACGGCCAATCACTCCCCCTCACCCTCCAGGGAAGGCAGGCAGACCACTCGCTTAGAGGCCTAAAGATACCCCAAGGTAGGGACCACTATATCTCAGACCAAAGGAAACAGTGCCCCTACCCTGCCCCCTCCTGGATACAAGGGAAAGAGGGGTTCTCACCACTGCTGGCCCAAGGCAGGTACCAGGGGCAGCTGACATTCACAAAAGAGCCTGCTGGCCCATCTGGCCAGCAGGCGTAGTCATCAAAGGTCCGGTTGCAGAACAGACCTGGAGGCAGGAGGAACAGTCTCTGAGTCCCTACCTGTGTGCTGTTCCCATCCCCACAGCCCCTTCCCGCCTCAGAGGCCTACGCCATTGAGCTCTGCTGAGCACTTACTGTATGCCAAGCACTTTCCCCACCCAGCAGGAGCAAAGCAAGGGCATTTGCCACTTATCAGTCATAGGACCCTGAGCTAGTTACTTAAGGTCTCTGTTTTCTCCTCTGTAAAGTGGGTATTTCCTGCCTTATAGGGCTTTGTAGAGAGAAAGACTACCTGTTACATAGATAATTAAACAGTGAGTGCTTAATAAACAATCCCTATAGGCCTATTTTAAATTACACCTCACAGATGAGAGGGCGATGATAGCCTAGGGGGCTAGGATAACCTTCCACTTCACTGCAGAGGAAAATTTTGAAGAGTCAGGATTTGAACCCAGGTCCACTTGGCTCCCACCTTGTGCTCTTTAAACCACCATCAAACTCCCTGAAACATTTATATTCCTATAAATATATTTGTCGGGCCTTCAGGCCACACACAGACTGGGAGATGGTGAGGGTGCAAAATGGGGAGGCGGGGTCCTGCCCTGAGAGGCTCAAGCTGGAGCGAAGACAGAGCCCCCAAAGCTGACTGCAGGGCAGACGGGCCCCGGCCAGATGGCAGAGCATCCTGGGGGAGGGCCTTCTGGAGGAGGTAGTGCTGGAGCTGCACTCTGAAGGAACTGAGAATTCGGGGGAGGAAGAAAGGGGCCAGGAAGGCATTTGGAGGAAATGGTTGGGACAATGGGATGGAGGCAGAAGGCAGGTGTGGACTCCTAGAGAGGCAAATGAAGCCAACCATGGACTTGGGCTTCATCAAAGCCTTCCGGGAATTGGATGGGTGAGGAGCGCTGAGTGCAATGGCCCCACCAGGACTCACCTGTGGCTGGAGGTGGAGTCTCAGTCAGGAAGAGCTGGCATTGGCGCCGGTATTCACGCCATTTCTGCACTGTCTCTGAGAGGGACACAGTGGCACCCTGCAGAGGGGGAAAATGGGGGCCCAGTGGATCCAGCCAGCCCCTCTCCTGTCCCCTACCCACATGTACTGGGTTTCCTGATCTCCAGGGGACCTTAGAGTCCCAACTCTATAGGCATTAGCCATCTTTAAAAGGGGGCAAGATCAAGTTGCTGCCACATGGGGCTCCGGGTGTGCACTTTCATATCTTTACTCCTCCAGGGGACTGGTGCGTAGCTGAATGTGTAATAGGCACCCAGAAAATGTCTACTGACTTGGTGCTTTTTGCTGATGTGTGCGTGAAGAGGGAGATGGAAGCGTGTGTCTCACTGCTGGTCTCATCTACCTCCCTAAGCACAGAGAGAGGCTTCTAGACAGCCAGGACTTTGTAATTGCGGGGCTCCCTCCTTCTGATGCCCACTCAGGCTGCCTAGGGGCTTCCTACTCTTCCAACAATTCTAGAAGAGGACACACAGGCCAAAGTGGGAGAGGGACTCGATTGAGACACACGATAGCCAGGAAGCAATGCTAAGGCCGGGACCCCACAGTTCCCAGATCAGTGATTATGATGGATTCCTGGGGGATGGGGAGACGGCCTTCAGAGCTAGAATGTCCACCACTAGCGTGCTCCTGCAAAATGTTTTCATTTACCTAGGAGGGCACATTCCCCTCAACATTCCCAACGTCCCGCTCTAACACAACTACCCAGACCAAATAGCTGGCCCAACCCCGTCCTTCTCCTTCCCCAGAAGAAGTCCTAAGGAACTAGGGGGAAGGGGTCAGGAACGCTTCCCTTCAGAACACTGAAGTCACAGTGTGAACCTCAATTTTCAGATAAGCTAAACAAAATAGCTTTTGAGCAAATAGACCCACCTCACTGAAAATTCTCAACATTTTTGGTTACTTTCTTCAGATATGTCTTGGAACTTTGGTTCTATTTTATTTTTACTTTTTGACTGAATATAGGCTTAGAGGTTATAAATAGTCCTCATTTTTGCAGATGCTAAATGACCAGAGAGCTCCAGACCTATACATAATTTAAAATTTTGTACCTGTACATCATTTAAAACAAAATTTCACTTTTTGAAATCATGAAAATGTACATGTGTGCTGAAATTAAGATAACTTCTTTTCAGAAGCTTCCACCCTTGACTTGCGGTGTGCCAAGCACACCTTGGACCTGGTTTCTGGATGATTCTGCCCTGCCTTAAGCTGACTCAGAAGACACCTCCACATTAAACTGGGGTCATATGTGCTTATTCCCAGCTGCACAGAAAGCCCAGAAGGGGGCTAAGCCTGCTCTGAGCCCCTTCAGATCTCTAGAGGAAGTGGGCCGAGGCTGCAGGTGAGGCTACCCTGAAGGACAAAGCTTTCCTGAGAGCAAGGCCAAATGCGTCTGTTTGGGAAAAAAGCAAAAGCAAGAAATCAAACTCAACAACAGCAAAGACAATGTCTTGATTTTAGCCACAAGTGAGAAGGTGGCAGTTTTCACCAGAGCAAGTGGCAGAGGATCAACCCCACCTCCCCAGCCCCTCCTCCCTCTCCCTTCTCCGCCTCTTCCTCCAAGTAAACGTCTCTTCCTCCCTGGACCTTAACGCAGAGAGACGGGGAGAAATGCCCTTTGATTTCTGTTTCTAGAGTGAAAGCGGGCAACAAGTAAGGTTGCTGGTGGGAACTGGGGCAGAAGGTGTGTCTGGGGCAGGGAGTGAGGACAAAGAAGCCTCTGGAAGCCAGCAGTCCCCCAGCTGGGGGAGGAGTGAAGGACAGCACCACAAAGGAGCCTCTAACATCAGCATTGTCATCTACTGTGAACTGAGCTGTGGACACAAAACTATCTTCAGATTAGTATCCCCTGAGGATTGGTCATGTCTCCCCTCAGACTAGGGCTCCCCCAAGAGATGGCCATGTACCCCCTCAAACTGGGGCTCCCTGAGGACAGGGCTGTGTCCCCGTCTAGTTAGGTGATACCAGCTGGGGGTCTCCAACCACCATGGAGACCTCAGCCCATCCCTGCACACACACACACAGCACAAATTATCCAGACCCCTGGCCTCTCCAACACCTGGTATTTATGGAAAGCATGACTTTCTCAGTTTCTGGGTGGTTGTGGTCAGAGGGGGACAAGGGAATGTAAAGATAATGGACAAAGTCCTGGCCTGAGGAGCCCTCACGCTACTTGGGGGTTGGGGTCAAATGCTTTGCAGGCCTGGTGTGGTGCCTCACACCTGTAATCCCCGCACTCCAGGAGGCCAAGGCAGGTAGGGTACTTGAGCTCAGGAGTTTGAGACCATTGTGAGCAAGGGTGAGACCCTGTCTCAAAAGAAAAAAAAAATTGCTTAGCATTTTGGTGGGAGCCTGTAGTCCTAGCTACTTAGGAGGCTGAGGCAAGAGAATCACTTGAAGTTGCCATGAGCTGTGATAGCACCACACTCTACCCAGGGTGACAAAGTGAAACTCTGTCTCAAAAAAAAAAAAAAACCAAAAAATGCCAGACAAGTGACAGACTGGAGGAGTCATGGGTGAAAGTGCTCAGGGAGTGGTTGGGGAGGGCTCAGTGTAGACTCAGAGCCCCAGGATGCTGAGGGCACAGTGTAGACTCAGAGCCCCAGGATGCTGAGGGCACAGTGTAGACTCAGAGCCCCAGGATGCTGAGGGCACAGTGTAGACTCAGAGCCCCAGGATGCTGAGGACTGTGAGGTGGAAGCTGCATGAAGGGGAGGGGGAGGCTCAGAAGGAGGGTACAGCAGGGATGAGGTGCAGTGCTGAGGACATCAGTGCTCTGGGGAGCAGAGGAAAGCAGTGGGCTCTGCCCAGGAGGATTTTCTGTGGCAGGGAGAGAACAGTGATAAGACCTGGGACAGATAGGAGGCTCTGATGTGGGACAAGGCTGGGAAAATGAGGCAGGGGCCACCCAGCGCTGCAGGTAATACAGCGGAGGGGGAACAGCTCAGCTTTGGGATCAGATCTGGGCCTGGGCCGGACTGGCCCATAAGTTAGTTTCACAACCTTGTTCACCAGCTCTACCTCTTAACCTCAGCTCACCACGTGCCAGAGAGAATAACAGTCCCTATCCCAACAGGATGGTGTGAGGATTGGATTAATGCTGAGGATGGACCCTGGCACATGGAAAACTCTAGTCAATGGCAGCTGTTCTCTCA
The DNA here is from genome assembly GCA_963574355.1 of Loris lydekkerianus. Classification (NCBI taxonomy): domain Eukaryota; kingdom Metazoa; phylum Chordata; class Mammalia; order Primates; family Lorisidae; genus Loris; species Loris lydekkerianus. Next base: position 43,058 of record CAUYPK010102601.1, read on the forward strand.
GTAGCTTCCTGGGAATTGGGGACCCACCCCTCCCTCACTTCTAAAATCAACAAATTCCCAAGAGGAAACAAATGTATTTTCATGCCCAAGGACCAATTATTCTGCTTAATTTGTGACATCTTCCAGCAACAACCACAGCCAATGGCAAAGGAAGTAGGCAGAAGGTGGGGGACCCCAGGAATGGGGGGAGGGGCAGCCCAGCACCCACCCCAGGTCATCCTCCAATGATATGAGTCCCCACTTCAAGCTCAGTGAGGTGGGGCTGTGGGTGCTGGGTAGTGGGGAGGACACAGTGCATCTGTCCCTGTCCCTCACAGGACAGCAGGGCCTCCAGGAGAGCAGGGCACAGCATGGGCGTGGAGACTAACAGGCCATGGCAAGGGCAGATTGGCGGTTTTTAGAGTCAGGACTTGGCAGGCTTCATAGGATCTCTCAAGGTGGATGAAGGCGAGTGGGGACAGTGCCCAGGCTGACGGTTACAACCAGGGGCATCCTTCAAATTCAGGATATGATCTGGAGGAACGAGCACTGGACAGAGAGTCACAAGTCCTTGGGTTGAATCCTAGCCTTATCTGTTGACATGGGACCAATGGGACACACCTATCTTTTGGGGTATCAGCTTCCTCATCAGTAAAATGGGCATATTCTTTTCTAAGAGTTACTGCACAGATCCAACCCGAGAAAGCAGGTGAAACCCTTTGACTCTTCAATGCGATGCAAGTGGGCAGTGTGGAAGAAAGGAGAGCAGGGGAGGGTATAAGTGGGGTGGGAGCTCCCAGGGTGAAGGGGTTCCAACACCCTAGGCAGGAACTCCCTCTCCAAACACTGGTTGCCAACCTGAGAAGGTCCTCCTATTGCTCAGTGCGTGTAAATGTATCTGATTCTTCCTGTTTCTGGGGACTGTTTTGGTCCAGGGTAAGGAGGGCAGAGATCTCAGCCTCTCTGGGCAACTGAGGGAGGAGAAGAGGAGAAAACCCCATAAAAGGAGAAGGAGGACTCTGCAGACAGAGCTCTGGAGACCCCAGCTAGACCCACGTTCCAGGACCTTTAGCCTCCCTCCTCTCTGTCACCTCTCAGAGCCCAAATCATGCCTTCCATCACTTGAAGGGTGGTACCGTCTCTTTGAATCTGTTTCTTTTTTAGGGGTGTTAGACATCTGAACAAAAGGACAGGGTGAGGAAAACTGCATACATGCAGTATGGAAGTAATAACTGTTAAAGAATAATAATTTTTAATTATTTATTATTATTTTATTATAAATAATAAAAATATTATTTTTTAACAGTAATTGCACATACATTCTCACAGGCACAAGTGTGGATACACTGTCACACACATGAAAAAGGCACACATGTCACTAAGAGCATTCCTAATACGGTAACACTGACACAGCCTGTCCCCCCACACAGTTGCTCATAGACTGCCAGGCACACATTCACATGCTGAGATGCTGCCCCAACACACACACACACACCCTCTGACTGATGCAATTAACCCACACTGCCATAGACATTCTGTCACAAGGAGACTCTCTCTCCCACACACAGGCACACACAGCATACACACCCATTTGTACACCCAGATGTTTCACTCATATGCAGAGACACCCCCCCCCCCACGTACCAACATGGTATCACAGACAAGGTTACAAACACACACACACTGTCAGACATACAACAACACACTGAGAGGTTGCTGCACACACAGGGAGTCATCGCCACACAGGCAGACTGTCACACACAGGGTCACGTACCTGAGAAATAGGGGCTCAGACAGCCCACGCCCTTCTCCTCTGGTCTCTCTCTCACCTGTCTCCACCTCTGTATCTCTCCATTATACACGTGCACACGTACACACATGCACACATGCGTACACACACATGAATTAGCCCGGGGCAGGCTGCTGCTCAGGAATGGCCTGTTTTTCCTCAGCACAAGGCACTCGAGGGCAGGATGTGGTTTGTCGGTCGCTCCTGCCCTGGCCCTCTTCTGGGTCTGTATGGAGGAGGGAGCCCAGCTCAGAACAAAGTCCACACTGACCAAGGCATAGGCCTGGACTCCACCTGCCATTCGCTAGAGGACAGAGGTCCAGGGGCCTCCAATAGCCCCTCTCTAGGTCCTATTCTGCAGTTCTGGAGAACACTTCTAGATTCCCAAGGACAAATGGGTCAGGTTGCCCAAGTGAATAAAGCTGCCATGCAGCACCACAGTCCTCTCCACAACCCTCTGTTAGAGCTTGGGATCCCTCTCCACAGATGAGGAGTCTGAGGTTTGGCATGATCAAGTGTCCCACCCAGGATCATCAGCTAATAGCAGAGCTGATATTTGAACCCAGGTCCATCAGACTTTAACTTCGGGTGTCAAAGACTTGTTTCCTCACAGAGGCTGGGGGACGTAAGCAACAGGGCAGGGGAGTGGGCCTTCTCAGCAACAAGGAAGGAGCTGCCCAGGGCACCTTGTTCGGAACTCAACTCGGCCATTGCCTCCCTGCAGGGAAGCTGCTCCCAGCCTCCCAGACCAGCAGTGTGCAGCTCACTCTCAGAGTTCTTCCTTCAGCCCTGCCTGAGTAGGAGGTTTAGGCCCAGAGCCCGGTCCCTGCTCCTCTGGGCCCCTGAGGTGCTGGGCCACCTTACACAGAAGCCCTCTTCTGAGCTTCCATCCCTCATCAATGAGAAGGGGAGCAGCACTAATCTTGCTGACCTCATAGGCAGAAAATAAAATGCAAAATTCACCCTTCTGTAGAGTCTCATCCACATGCATGAGGTTGTGTCATAATCACGGCAGTCTATCCTCAAAGCCCCCTGGGGCCTGGTCCCTGCAGCTGCCAGGGCTGCTCAGCGCTCTATAGCAGGAGCGTTCTGCTCAGGGCCTGTCTCCTGTCCTTCTCTGCCACCCCAGTCCTGTTACGGCCTCAGGACACTCAGCCTGGGCCTGAGGCCTAGGGCTGAGGAAAGAGAGGGGATCAGAGGAAAGGGCAAGTTTAAGATCCTGGTATCTCTGGGAATAGGGACTTTGAGAAGACCAGGAACCCACAGAAGCTTTCCGCTTCCCTTTGCTTTCTTCCCCTAATCCAGCCCAGACCTGCAAACTTGGTCTGAAGCAGGATGGGACCAGGAGGCAGAGCCTCCCATATGCAGCTCATACGAAGAAGTGAAAATGAGCAAGAACCACGTAGTGGGTCTGCAGTCTTGCCCCCTCCCTCAAAGCACACCTACACCAGGAAAGCCAAGCCTGGCTGGGGGTGGTTGGGACGTGGCCCTGGGAGGGGGGCGTCTTCTGGGGCTAGATGCTGTAGCTGAGTAAAGGAACAGAAACTGGGAGAGGATGGGTCTGGAAAAGAATTGGAGGGCTGCAAATGCTGACACTTTGGCTAAGAGGCACATCTGTCCACATCTGGATTCTCAGCCTGGTGGAGTCTTCTCTCACAAAGGCCAAGGCCCTTCATTCTGCCTCTCACCTGTTCTGGGACAAATCTCAAGACATGATGGCCACTCCTGAAGATCTCAGTCCTTTATGTCTGGGGCAAGAGTGGGAGGGGATAAGACGAGACTGTTTCCTGACCAGGACAGGCCACCCTCCTCTCTGCTCAAGCAGGTTCCAGCATCTTTGGACAACTCTGCTCTCAAAAAAGCAGCTGACTGCCACCCCCAGCCCAAAAGCCTGAGGCAGGAGAGGCAGGGAGGGCAGGAGAGAGGGGCTTCAAGGCCCCCCTCTGCCTGCTCTCTTGTGGCACTAAAGAAGCCAGGGTGTTCCTGTGTGCCCCAGCTTGTGTTCTGTTGCCTGTTGTCAGTCAGGAGGTCAGATGGGAGGTCAGCAGTGTGTGAGGAAGGCTTCCAGAAAGTCATAGAATCTCCTGTGAGCCTGCTGCCAGGACTGAGGCTAGGGTTCAAGTTCCATCTGGGAGGTCACTGGGAAGGACGAGCTGGCACCACAGGTCCCCAGGCTCTGAATCAAAGGCTGCGCAGGGGGCTGGTGAGGAGGGCGAAGGGGAGAGGGTCCACACTCTCCACACTCGGGCCCTGGGGCTCTCCCGGAGCCTCACCGGGTCTTGGGGCAGGTGTGCGGTGTGGGGGAGGAGGCATCGCGGGAAAGGGGTCCGGTGCAGGCGCGGTGGAGGGTTGAGGGAGTTCGGGGAGAGGGTGGGTAACGCCGGCTGCTCCCAGGCCGCTGACAGGGGTGAGGAGCAAAAGGGCTTGGGAAAAGTGGTGTGGTGAGAGGGAGAGGCGGCACAGAAGTCGGCGCGGGCGGCGCGGGGCAGCTGGTGCCGGGCAGAGCCGCCCGCGCCGCGAAGTGGTTCCTCCTCGCTGGGGTGGCGGGGGTCACCCGTGGTCCAAGCCCCCACCTCGGTCTCCCAGCCCAAGGACACCAACTCCAGTCCCTACTCCCCCTGAGGCTTTCGGATCCCTCCCGCCTGCAGGCGCGGAGTTTCGCTCAAGTCCTGGCGGCCCTTTGCAGGACGCTGCGCTGCAGCCTGCAGCGCCACCAACCCCCTTGCTGCCGGGGTCCCGGGTCTCACCTGGGGGCGGGGGCCGGCTCTGCCTACCGCCCCGAGCAGCAGGAGCGCTAGGCGCAGCGGGCCGGGGGCGCTGGCCATGGCGGGGCGATCAGCACTGGGCCATCGCTGCCACCTGCAGAACCGCGCGCGGCGACTAACCCGGGGAGGGCGCCGGGCACCGGGGGAGGAGCCGGCGCGGGGCCGCCCCGCCCGCGGGAGGAGCCGGGTGGGGTCCCCGGTTTTGCGTCGTGGCCGGCCAGTCGCACCCGGCCACCGTCTTGGGCCCGGAGGTCCCGCGCACCGGGTTCCCAGCGAGCGTAGGAGCCTGGCCACCAGCTCTGCGCGCCAGCATTTGCGCTTGGCCAGATTTCAGCGACAAGTGGCCCGCCTCTCACACTCGCACCCCCAACCTCCTCCCAGGATCCCCAGCTCAGGAAAGCCAAACCACCCTCCGCCTGCCCATTCAGGACAACCCAAAGGAAACTGAGGCCCGGGGAGTGGAGAGGACTTGTCCAAGGTCACGCGGCTCAGCGCTCATTCCCGGAAAGTGCATCCCCAGAGGTGCGATAGACCAGTAAGAAGGTCCACGCAGCGGAGTTACCCCTTCCCCATCTCTGGTTTTCATGCTCTGCCCTGCAGGCAGGCCCGGGACAGTCAAGGCTGGGAGTGGAGAGACAAGGACAAATGGACCTCAGAGCCATGACTGTCAGAGGTCTGAAGTTCCCCGCCACCCGGGAACTTGGGAGGTGAGACGCGGGAGGGATGAAGCTGCCCTGCCCACCCTGGCAGCCCGGGGCCTGCTGCTCTTAGACCCCGCGCGAGTGTGACCACGCGTGCTCCGAGCCCGTGTCTCTCTCTCTCCCTGCTATGGGAGCTCCATGTTACCTGCCTTCGTTTCCACCCCTGTCCCTAGTCACAGTACAGGGCAGGACAGCAAGCCAGGCTCCTCAGTCCCTTTCTCACACCCGGAAGAGGGCACTGACCATACCGTCCCTAATGCCCTCGAGAGAGAGGGGTGGGAAAGAGGACCTCCAGAGAACCTTGGTGCACTGTTAGGGAGTTCAGGGGCCCAGCCCTGGTCCGGCCATAGGGCATGTCAGGACCCTTCCAAAGGGAGAGGGATTCTGCCAGAGCAGCTACTCCAGGGAGAGGGAACTGAACTCGTCAATACCCCAGAGGGGCCGAGTTTGTCTGAGCCCAGGGTGGGAGACGGCGGCCAGTGGGAGGGGCCGCCTAGAAAGCACTACTTCCACCACGACCAACACCAACACCCACACCAAGGTCATTTATTCATTTTCCTGCCCAGAGGTCAAACAGGCACCTACTATGCACCACTTAGAATTGGGTTGTTCAGCTTTGAGTGACAGAAATCTCCACCCCCCAACACTAGCATAACCAAGGGCTCTCTCACATAAAGCAAGGCAAGAGGTTTAGCCCAGGGTTGGAGTGGCTGCTCCCTGACCATCCGAGTACTGGGGTCTTCTCTGGTCCAAGGCTTTCCACCTACTGACCCAAGGTAGCTGCTTCAGCTCCAGCAATGACATCCAGATTCCAGCCGGCAGGAAAGAGGAAAGGGAAGAAGCTGGGTGCAACCCACCCATGAGGCCATATCCTGAGAGGACAGCTGTCAACCCTATCCACTGGTCACAACTTAGTCTCACGGGCACTCCTAGGTGCCAGGGAGGCTGGGGAAAGTACTCTTTATTCTAGGCAGTCATGGGCAAGGTTAAATTTAGGGGCTTTAATATGCTAGAAGAAGATCCCCAAACTAAAAGATTCTCAGGCTCTACTACATCAGGGTTGATGTGGGGAAAGGAGAGAGGAAAAGAAGGAGATAGAGAACGTTTTCAGACAGGACAAGGGTCTTTGCCATGAATTTATCAACCTGCAGATGACATTTATTTAAGAAATATCTACTGAGCACCTGCCATGTACGAGACACTAAGCTGGGCACTGGGGATATAATGGTGATGGTGTCCCTATGTGTAGAAAGACTATATTTTAATGCAGGAGAGACACATGAAACAAATAATTATTAGAGCCGTTTGTATTACATTTGGGATAAGCACTGTTGTGATAATTGCCCTCAGCCCTTAAAAAAAAACTCTTTCTGCCAGGGGCTATCCCTGACGGGGAGGAGGCTTTTTGTGTCCAGAGAGTACAAGGTAGGCCCCCCAGTTTTTTGCCCCCTTGGATTGGACAGCTCAGCGGTATGTACCACAGTGGTCACCTGCTAAATAATGCACACAAGCTGGCATAATAAAGACCCCAGTAAATGGCAGCATTAAGACCACCAGTATTCCCCACAGTCCTCCATCTTCCCTGGTGCATCGGCTGTGCCTGGTCTCTGCAAGGCGGCAGGTACAGCTGCTAGTGCCCAGGGCCTCTGGCATGGTATATCCCTTCCTGGCCCAGGTGGCTCCAGCCAGATCCCCCAGATCAAGAAGGGAAGAGACTTGCCACACTAAAGGAGCCATATCCCCATGCTGCACAGGCACTATTACTGCCCCCCACACCCCATTCATAAGCTTAGCCGTGGTTACCAGGTATTAGGCCCTGTCTAGCTCCTGGCAATCAGCTGGGGAGGATTTACAGCCTCTTGAGCTACAGTGATTATTGCTCTCTTGAGCGGATGCAGCGCACTGTATTTCCGAAGTGTTACAGCATCGTTTTCATAACTGACTCCTCTGTTGAGAGAGAAGTCAGTGGGATCACACTCACTTTACTGGGAGGGAAACTGAATCTCACAAGAGAGGATTTGCTAAGGGTCCCTTAGGAAGGTGCTGGCGGGTTTGTGCATCTCTGGACCAAAGAAATGAAAAAAAATTGAAGTGAGAACAGCAAAGGGAGTCTAGCCAGGAGTGATGAGGGCTCTCTCATTCTCTCCTGGAAGGGGTTAGTAGCAGAAGTGGGAAGAAGGTGAGAAAAACCCAGGGAGGGAGGGAGTCCCAGGGAGAGGGGCTCAGTGAGACTTGCAGCAAGGATGGTGGGTATTGCCCTAAGAGCCATCTGCTTTCTTCCTTTTGACAAGAAGATTGTATAGCAGAGCTGGCTGGATGTACCACATATGGGCGCACAGCATATTTTAGTTTCCCTTTATGGGCAGCCATAAAGAATTATCACAAACTGGGTGGCTTACAACAGAAATTTTTTGCCTCATAGTTGTGGAGGTTAGAAGTCTGAATTGTTGACAGGGTTGGTTTCTTCTGAGAACCCTGAGGGAGACTCTGCATGACTTTCTGGTAGCTTCTGGTGGCCTCAGGCATTCCTTGGCCTGTAGATGGTATTTTCCCTGTGTCTTCACATACTTTCCTTCCATGCATGTTTCTCTGTGTTCAAATTTCCTTTTTATGTAAAGAATGCCATGAGTTTCATCAGTGATGAAAAGAAAAAAAAAAAGGATGTCGGTATTCTTAGATTAGGGGTCACTTAATGATCTCATTTAAACACTTTTACCTCTGTAAAGACCACATTTCCAAATAAGGTGACATGATAAGGTACTAGAAGTTAAGACTTCACAATATCTTTTTTGGGGGGAAGGCAAAATTCAACCCACACACTGTTCAGTCTCCCTTGATGTTTTGTGGCCAATGTAATGTGGAGAAAAGTGGCATAGGCCACCTCTAGGCATAGCCCATAAAACCTCTCACAGAACCCTCCATCTACCTTACTGGACATGGACGATCTAGTGGAGAACACCAAGGCCCCCCACCAGGGGCAGCAGAACCACAAGACAGCAGCATCCTGGGTCCCTGAATGTCTGTGTGGAACAGAGCCTCCCTCTGACCTCTGCTGGACTGTAGCACTAAACCATTGAGATTTGGGGGCTGTTGGTCATTGCAGTTAGCCTACTCTGACAAACACAGCTGGCATGTGCCCCTGAGCCCCCTAGGGGCAGGGCTAGCTAGTCTGGCAGAGAAAGTTCCCTCTATGTAGCTGCAATTAAGTAGATGGGGCTCTATACTCTGGGCCCATCTCCTGTCCCCCTGCTTCCTTTACCGTATTCAGTGGATCACAGCCTCAGAAAGATCACGGGTCTTTGGCTCTGGCTCCTGGACCTGGGAAGCAGACTCATTTGTCCTTGTCTACCTGGCCCCTCTCTGTCCCTCCCCCACCCCACCCCCAGCTTTCCCCACCTGTCTGCCTTTTTCTCTGGAGAGAAGATGGGGATCTGGGGAGGAGGTGGTTATGACAGAGCCCCCATTGCCCCGTCACAGGATTAAAGTTCTTGTGGGGAAAGAGGAAATGTACCAAATTTCACACACTTGGAAATCAAGTGGAAAAAAAAAAAAAAGTGTCACACAAGGCTTTGTCATCATAGCCTTTCAGAGCCACCATCATGACTGAGAAACCCACTGTGACCAAAATGAGATAAAACCAAGACCAACCCTCTCAGGTCTAAAGTGAGAAATTTCCAGAGACTCACATAAGTGGCCCAAGCAACCTCATTCCTAGAAGCTCTTCCAGCTGTTCCCTCATGGTCTCTCAGACCAGCCAGGGGAGGAAGTGCGGCTGGCCAGGAGGCACCAGAAGCTTCTCAGAAAAGAATGATTCTGGAGCCTGGGTTGGGAAAGCTGTTGCAGGCTTTCAGGAACCAGGATTACCCCCCAGGGAAGAGTAGGGGTCACTACAAAGCTGCCTGGGGTCCCCTAAGGCAAGGAAGGTGGAGCTCTCGGGTGGGCTGACTCTCACCTCTACGTCTTCTGGGTCTCCTTCTCACTCAGCACACTCAGGCTGGACAAAACCCACCCCCCTCCACCCCAGAAGAAAGGAATTTGATAACCCATGCCCTCCTCCCTTCTAAATAAAAGATTAAAAACTCTAAAAGGTCCTGGGCCAACTTCTGTCAGCAATGGGCACACCAGGCCTCTGTTCTCTGAATGTGGGCTCTGTGGTCATCTCCAGCCATCTTGGACCTCATGGGTCATACTTAGATCCTCCTACAAGCAGCTATAGCCTCCTAGGACTGATCCTCAGTATCTCCTACACCTCCACAGGGTCGCAGCCCAGAAGTTTTCACTGCCCTCCCTCCCAGGTTGTTTATCTCAGTCCCACCTGACTTGTGACATGAAAGGCACCAGAATTTAAGACTGACCGTTGGTGGGGGAAGCTTGGAGTTTCCCTCTGTTGCTCTGGTGTGACTTCTAGACTGGGCCTCAAGTGGACTTGTGTCTTTGCCCAGCAGGTGTCATTTTCTGAGGACACAGCCTACCTCACTCCTGACTCTTCATGGCCTTCTCAAATCATTGTCTTTCCTGTTCTGGAAGCCCTCACCCCCAGCACCCTCAGTGATGCTCTGGTTTCTGGCTCATTTGCCAAATGGGACGGCAAACAAAGCTGATGAACCTGCTTGGCACATAATGACTCAGATGTCCAACCCCTGCCATCCAGGCACTCTCAGGGAGTGGGGGGGGGGGGGGGCTCAAGGGGTGGGCTCACAGAATTAATTCCAAGCGTGACAGTTTTGTGATATGAAAGTGCACAAGCAGCTCTCCAGTGACTCCATTCCTACAGGAGGGGCTGAAGGACGCAGGGTTCCTAGGATGGGAGGCTGTGGAGGCTCCTGGGGAGGCTTTGGCAGCACAGCTGTGGCCAGGGTCTTGGCTGTGCTCAGCACTAAGAGGCTCTGGAGTATATGGAGACAAATCTAGGACAACAAGTGGGTCTCCATCACCAGTCAAGTGTCTGGGTCAAGGACATGAAGATTAAATCCCTGAAGATCTATTTCTTCTCCTTGCCCTTTAAGGAATTTGAGATAACTGACTTTTTCCCGAGGACCTGTTCCCTCAAGGACAAGGTTCTAAAGATCATGCTTATGAAAAAGCAGACCTAGACTACCAGTGGACCAGGTTCAAGGCAATTGTCACCAATAGCACCAATTGTCACTATAGCAATAATGGCAGTCTGGGTGTCAAGCGGCCCAAGGAGGTACCCACTGCCATCTGCAGGCCCATCGTCCTGCTGTGCTTGCCAGACTCTGGGGGACGAGACGAGCAAGCCCCACACTCTGCTCTGTGTGGTAATGATGCTGCGGCCCTGGGCTAACGTGTCTTGGGGCTGCCCCTGGCACCGTCTTGGCCCTGTGCCCCAGAAGTGGCTCCTGCTGGGAGGTCTTTACTGCTCTACCAGCTTTCCCAAGGCCTCCTTCGGTGCCATCTCCAAAACGCGCAGTGCTTTCCTCTGGAGAGACTGTTCCCCAAGTCTCCCTGTCAGGAACACACTGACTCACACCAGAGTATCCAGGAGTGGCTGCCACGCAGTGCCTTTACACAAGAAAACTCAGCAAAGCAAACCAACAAACACAAACTCCACAAACACGCAGCATGAACAGTTACCAAGAAGAGTCACTGCAAGCTCTCTTGCAGGCTCCTTCCTACCTTCTGGTTTAAGGGAAAGGCCCTGGTTAAATCCCTTAGGTCTCATCCTGGTTCTTCTGCCAGTTTTCTTTGTCCCTTTAACTTACTGGGCTTCAGCTTTCTCATCTTTGTAATAATTCTGCTACTGCTTATTTACAGGTTTGTTGTGAAAATTAAATGGGAAATGGGAGAATGCAGATGAAAGAGCTTTGAAAACTGCGAAATACCACCTAGGAATAAGGGATCACAGTCAGACCCACGACATTCTTGAGCCTCCACGGTCACATGTTCCCAGACTTTCCTCCCAGCTTTCTCCTCATGCGTACTATGCTGTAGCCAAATGAAACTCTTGGTCCTGGATTCCACTTGGCCAGCCTTTGCCTACCTCTGGGCCTGTGTTCCCTCTGTCCTTCCTCCTAAAATGCTCTGCTTCCTTCTTTTCTTTGGTCAAATCCCATCCATCCATCTATCCATCCATCAATCACAATAGCTCCATCTAAATTTTACTTTCTCCAAATACATTCTTTGATCCTTCCAAAGAAAGTCAAGTCTCTTTCCCCATGTTCCCACGTCACTTCCCCTATAGGACAAGGACCACTTTCTGACTTAGATGATGGCCATCTTTGAACAGAGTTTGTGTTCTCTGCTGTATCCCTTGCCTGAGGGCAGGGCCCACACCTTGTGGCTCTTTCATCCCTCCTAAGTGTTTGTGCAGAGCTCATTATGCACAAGAGGCACACGTCGCCATCACATTTCATTGTAATAAATTAGAAAGGACCTCAGAAGGAATCAATGTCGTTGGGGCCCAGAGGGAGAATATGAGCAGCCAGGCTCCAGGGATCAGGTCTATAAACAGCTTTTGGCAGAGAAGCCCATCTTCAAAGTCTAGCCATTTTAGATTATATCTGCACTGAAGGCTTTTAAAATAGCACAACTTTAGATTTATGCCTTCATGAACAGACATGGAAGGGAAAATCAATTCCTCATACGGCTGGCTTATTTGTTTTTTATCACAGTGCTAAATATTATGCATCAGTGACAAATTAATACATAAATTGACCCAGAGATGTATACACTATAGGATGGTGTACAGATGAGAATGGAGTATGTTGTGTGGCCAGACACCTGCACATTGTGTGCCAGTAGAGTCAGAGTTACCCAAAAAGATGCTACAGGCAGATGACTCTGAGTGTTGAAAGAGCCCAGACACTTTCCTGGAAGAGGGCCGTGCTCACATACTTTGTTTAGGTGGACACATAGTATGTCAGGCTGGTGCCATCTTGCCACTGGTACTGGAGCTGTCCCAGGGCTCTTAGGAGGATGTTATGAGGCAGGTGTGGCAGCTTCCTAGTCCCTTCCCACCTGTGCCCTCTACTTTCCCCATGGAGCTTGTCCTTTCTCCAGGACAGGAGGAGGAGAATGAAGAAACATCACAGCCTGACCCTGACAGCAGTGGCCTCTGGGGCCGCTGGGGGCCACCTGCTGTCTCTTGGCCTGGCTCCCAGAGTACGTAACATAAGCAAACCAAGCTTGAACACAACCCTCTGCCCGCAGGCATCATCCTGTGCTCCCAGGACCTCCAGGTGGGCGTGAGGGGCAAGAGCAGGACCAATTCCCAGAAACATCGCCTGCTCGCCTGCTGGGCCAGCCATCCCTCTGCTCTGTTTTCCATGGGAAGGGAAGGGACCTGGGAGAATGAGGGACCTCAGACCCACCAAGGAAAACCATAGCAAACTGCTGGTGGCTGAAAGCTGTCAGGGGATTTCAGAGAAAACAGACCAGGCAGAAAGGGCAGGTCTACTCTCTAAAAGAATTCCACAAACCTGGAAAAAAACTAAAAGTGACTATTTTCCCCAGGAGAGGGATGACACATAATAGACGAAGCTTCTGATGTAGTCCTGCTAAATGCCAAATAGCTAGGTCTGCTCTGGGAGGGGGCGGGGAGGGAGAGAGAGTGAGAGAAAGAAGGGGGGAGGAAGGGAGGAGAGGGAGGAGCCGGGAGGGAGAGAGGGAGGAGAGAGAAGAGCATTTTCTATTTGTCCTTTCTTCCAGGTGCTTATCACGATGGGTCACCAGATGTGCTTTAGGGGTGACAATGGAAGAGGAACAATAGAAAGGAAGGACCACATGGAAACCACAAATGGCAGATGGGTGTCCTCATCCCTCAGACACAGGTTGAATTCCCAGATCACATGTCTGAGGAGGCTGAGGTTCCAGTGACAAACGCCTGTGGATTTGTCAGCTGGGAGTCTTGAAAAGAGCTCCACATTCATGGACCCCACATTGTAGAAGCAGGTGAGGATGTCGGGGAATTAGAGGCACACAAATTGCTGTCAGGTCAGATGAGAATTTTGCCTGGAAACAGAAAGGAGGTGCTTAATGAATCAGTCACATCCTGGGTGAGAATGAGAGGGGTGGCGGCTGCGCCCGAGAAGCAGGGAGCTGCCAGCCCTGTACCTGCGGGAAGCGGGGAGGAATTTCCACATGCCCGAGGATACCTGTTCAATTAAAACAGTTTATACAACTGTTGCCCTGTCACCCCACCACATCCCACCTTCCTGAGAAGAGTGATCTTGCAAGCCCCGGAGGGGTGGAAGGAACTGCGAGCCCCTCCTTCCCGAGCTCCTTTTGGGGAGAATGGAAGCAGTTAGGGCAATGTTCTATAATTCAACAGCTCCCATTAGGAATTGGTATTGACTTGGGGTAGACAGAACATTTTCATTTCTTGAGCATTACTCCAAAGTATTTATATTCATCTCAGAAGGCTGGATGTAAATCACGACTCGAGTGTTCAAAGACTATAAGGTTCCTTTCTACAGTCAAAGCCAGATGCTGGAAGACAGAAGCAAGAAAGTTGACTAGCTTCTTTCCACGTGCTCAAGATGCAAGAGCAATTTTCCTAAGGCAAAATACAGCTCTTCCAAAGGTCTAAGGGAATTAATAGCTCTGCGAAAAACATCAGGCTTCAGATTTCAGTTGTCATTGTGTTTGGGAGTCTTTTCAAAATCTCTCCTGTCAACTCTTCTCAGCCTGAGGACTTCCCAAGTCAGGTACCCCCCTTCTCCAGCCTCTAAGACGGGACAGAAATGTATCCCGCAGGTCGCTTTCCCACCACTTCCAATGTTCCAGAAAGCGCTCAACATTTCAGAGAGATGAAGTCTGCATGCAGGTGTCAGAAATACTCTCAATTACGCTGTTAAAATCCTCTGAGGAGAGCATAAGGAGGAAACAAGGAAAAACATGTTCATGATTTGCTTTTAAATTAAAGGAGATGGGGAAAGAGGATGGGAGGGAAAGACGCACGTGGAGGAAGGTAGTGCACGGACGCCGGCCCGGGATTCCCTCAGGCCCAGGCTCTTCTTCCCAGCTGCCCGAGTGTCCCTCACAGCTGCCTGGCCACCCCAACCCCTGCCCCCCAGGCGGGGCAGCCCTGCTCCAGAGCTCCTGGGGGGTGACCAAGGCCTTCGTGTGGCGGCCTCGCAGCCCACCTTCTCCCTCTCCCCCAGGGGTGCTGTTCTCAGGGTTGTTTCCCCTGAAACCCGTTCACTCATTTCCATTTCAGAGGCTGCTGCCAGAGAGCAGGACCTAAGACAGGGAGGGGGAAACTTGGTAGTGTTCTTAGTGAGTGGACAATTTTATCAAATATAGAAAAGGCACATAAGCCAATGGATATAGCCCTGAAAGACTCTCGTGGACTCATTACCTGTTCAATATGCGTGCCCGTTTCTGGATTTATGCTATATACCCTATTTCCGGAGTGTTGTCATGTGGCACCTTCTTACAGCTAAAGCCAGATCATTAAAAAAAAAATTACAAAATGGTAACACTAAAGATTTTATGAGATACCAAGGATTAAGTTACTGAGTTACTTTAACGATGAGTGGCCTTTTAGGCATTTCAAATGGAAATGATCTCTATAGTTTCTTAATTTTTTTTCCATTTAGGGTAGTGAATTATTTTTTACACCTTTGCTCTCTTTTACACCTTGCTGAACTGTGTTCTTGAAGTAACATTTTTATGACTTTTTCATGTGGATAAGGAAGCTGTCCAGCAGGAGGCCTATGTCCAGGACTAAACTCCCTATCTTCTGGCTTGGAGTTTAAGGCTAATTCCTGCAGCCATGTTCCTTCCAGTTAACATACAGTGCACCTCCTGGACATTTCTAGAACGTTCAAGAAAAAGTATGTTAAAATGAATTTACAACTTCACTTCAAAACCTTGGCTTTCAGACATAGGTTTATTTCCGTACCACACAAACGCTGATGTTGGTTTCTCCTCTATCCCACTATCCTTTCCATTCAGACAATGACGGCTGCTCAAATTAACAAGTCAGAGATACATGAACCTACATTTCCATGTATGATGATGAATTTTAGAAGCTCACGGCTTTGCACCTGGTACTGCCTTGCAAAGTACATCAGAGCATGGACAGAAGCCCTTCAGTATGAGTTCAAATCCCAGCTCTCTCACTCACCAGCCTTGGGCAAGTTCTTTAGCATCTCTGTGCCTCAATTTCCTAACCTGTGAAATGGACACAATAAAATCAGTACTAACCACATAGGGTTGGGGTAAGGATTACATGAATTAATTCTCGGTAAGTGCTTGGACAGTGCCTAGCGCACAGTCACACTACAATATCATTAAGTCACAGACCTCACTGTGAGCACAGGTATTGCTGAGTCTCTCTTGAGAGACCATGATAGTTATTAATAAGCATATAGCTAGCAAAGCTTCTCTTTTCCCCAAATTTTAATGACACGAGAAACATTCAAATTAGACTCCCTAAGCTATAAACTTCTATATCTTTAGATTCTTTCAAATTATTCTTCATCACAACTCAGTTTTCTGAATTAGCAAATTCTACCTCCATACTATCTTTCAGACTCTGTCATCTCTGTAGTTCCAATTTACATTTTTGCCTTATCTGGTCTAGAAGTCTGACCTACTCCCTTCCATTTCTTTAGCAATCTGGAGCCATCAGTGGCTCTCCATTGTCCGTCCTGTATTCTAGACTTGTCAACGGGACTCCCAGCTGGCATTCACTCCTTCTCCACCATCTGCCTGCATTTCCCAGTCAGATTGGGTTGCTTGCTGTTTATTTATTATTTCTCTCAGTCAATGCTTACTGGCCGAGGTGGGATTCTAAAGCAAGGTTCTGCTCTTTAGAACTGGTATGGACTGGGGAGATAGGTAGATGTATAAGTCATAAATTCCTAGGATTAAAATTGCTAAATTCAGTTGCAACCAAATTGCAGAAGGAGGGATGAATCTTCCCTGATAGAGGAATAGAGGGTCATGGAAGTCCTCAAAGAGGGTGAAGAAAGCCTAGGGTGGTGTAGGGGAAAACTGTTCTTTAGAGCTTGATTGACGTGTACTGGAAGTATAATAAACTGCGTTTTCTCAAGTTTTATACTAAAAATCACTTATATACTTTTCTACGATCCAGCTTCTTTCAGTTTAATTATTTTAAGTGTGCATTGAAAGTTTGTTCCTTCTTATTTTTAAAATTTTTATTTTTTGTTCATTCCTTTTTATTGCTGAACAGTGTTCTATTGCATGGATCTACCACTTCCGGTTATTCATTCACCCGATGATGGGTGTTTGGACTGTTTCCAGCAGTTGGTTAGTACAAATACAGCTTGTATGAACATTCCTATGTAAATCTTTACATGGACGTACATTTTCTTTTCTCCTGGGTAAACATTTAATGAAATGTTTTGGTCATATGATAGCTGTATGCACTCCTTTGCCTATTTTCGAAAATGGTCATAGCATTTGACATTGTCTTCAGCCATATATGAAAGTTCCAGTAGTCCCACACGAGAGAGTTTCCTTCCATGAGGCAAATACCATGAGGGTGAACATAGGTGTGATGTTCAGAGAACATCAACATTTCCTAACAGCAGAGGCCACTGAGCAACCTGAGAGATGGTATAGGCAACAAAGCAGGAACGTTGCTCTAGACCAGCTCTTAGCAGATTTTAGTATTCAGAGTGTACACTCCAGGTGATGGGGACCCACTAGGGCTCCGTCTCCCCCGTCTCTGTTTAGTATTCAGAGTGTGCACTCCAGATGGTGGGGACCCACTAGGGCTCCGTCTCCCCCTGTCTCTGTTTAGTATTCAGAGTGTGCACTCCAGGTGGTGGGGACCCACTAGGGCTCTGTCTCCCCTGTCTCTGTTTAGTATTCAGAGTGTGCACTCCAGGTGGTGGGGACCCACTAGGGCTCCGTCTCCCCTGTCTCTCTTTAGTATTCAGAGTGTGCACTCCAGGTGATGGAGACCCACTGAGGGTTCTGCCTCTGTCTATAGACATCAAGCACGTTCCCATCTTTATAGTCTCCTTTCCCTTCCTGAGAACCCATCTACTAGTAGTATCTATGGACAGTTCAAGACCCAAATGAAATGCTACCTTGCTTTAAGTTCATTCCTGAACTCCATGTACCCTTAACCATTTCTCTAATGTTCAGCTATTGGCCCCAGTCACACTGTGCCTCCAGTTCCATCTGAGTGCCCCATCCATTGGAGTCTCTGATGGCAGAGAGTGTGACTTGCTCATGCAACATCACCCCCAAGATCAACCAGCCCCTGTAGAAGACATATCGCTAGACACTTCTCTTTTGGTTTTATTTTTAAATAAATTCCAAACTGAACCAACTTTTAAAATCAATGGTGGTATAAATCTCACTGTTCTTTTTGCAAAATAAAGTGTGGACTGATTCCAAGGAGGAAGAACAATTACTTCGCCTCTCTCTCAGCTTTCATTGGCTTAAATCTTGTCCTCTACCTTTTGCTCTTTTATGCTTACCAGGTCTCTCTCACTCAAGTATAAACAATTATGTAATTAGTGAAAGAGCAACAATTTTGCAGAGAAAATGTTTATGTGTTTATAGAAGTTTGATAGCTCAACATGTCTAAGGAAACCATTCTCTGGGCCTAGAGAAAGAAGAACTGGGCCCTGGCTAGTTCTTGACAGAACTAGAGACAGCTGAGAAGTAGCCACTATAAAGACCATTTTGAGGCACTGCCTGGATGCCAGGTGCTCACTTCTGGGCCTTGGTGCCCATCTCTCTTTCCACTGTGTTGACACAGAGAAAAATAAGTGGCCACAGTTTCCAGGAGACAGACAGTACACATGTGGCTTAAACAGTTTCATCAATGATCTTTGCTAGATTTACATCGCTTTTTCCCCAATTCTGCAGAAAACATCCAGGTCATTAGAGAACATTGAATCAAGTTGTTATTCTCTGAGAACCTATCATGTCATCCAGGGGTTTAGACTATGCATTTGACTTCCATTGTTTTAACAACTGGACGGAAGTACAATAATGTGTTTTATTTTGGAGCATGCAGTTTGGTTTGCTATAATGTCAGGATGCTGCACACTCTCTGTGCCCACCCAGACCGGCAGGCCCTCCAAACACCCGCCTCAGTTTGGGAGGACATTCTTTCCAGAGAATTCCTTCTTTGCTTTAGTGGATATATTGGCCAAGGGAAGAATATATTTAGAGATCTAGTTAGGCCAAAGACTTGGCTGCTTTGTTTTTTAAACTGCCATTGTTTTTTTAAAGTTCTATGGCTTTGACATCAAATCAATATCAGGAGAATACTAGAGGCCTCTGCTACTATTGGCTTTTCATAATATGTTTTCTCCTGTTTGGAAGTACACAAGACTGGCAGAGTTTCCTCTGGGGCTTTCCCTGGACACCTTGCTTGGGCTACTGCTCGGCCACCTTGTTTTATCATCAACATCTCTGATCAGGGCACAGGAGGAGGAGAGGGAAACAAGGCAGCTTGAAACAAGCCCTCCTTCAGAATAAACACAAGGAGTGAAGTTTGTGCATTTAGCTGGGGGGTAGGCAAAAGGGTTCTAGACGAGAAGATGGGTAGCAAGATTTCTTCACTATCCTGAAGCCCCACGAGCATTCAACGTAGAACCCCATCTGTTTTGTTAAATTGACAATTTCCCTCAGCAGGAAGTAAAGGCTCAAACTGAGTTTTAGGCTAGCTACATAGTGAGAAATAGCTTCACTTTTTAAAGACTTTACTTTTTAAGACATTCAGCATATAACCTAATTTCATTTGATGGATTTTGTTTTTTTCTTTTCCATTTGCTGCCTAGAAATGTGTTTCATTATCTCCTGCAGAATAGGGCTTAGGAGGGAGCTAGAGAGCTCAAGTTACCTGGGCCTCAAGAGCTCTAAAAAATAAAATAAAACAGTGTTAAATAAAATTAAAATATATTACGGGAGCAGCCACGGCAGATTGTCTCAAATACTTCATGCTACACAGCTGTATTAAATGAGGGGTGCTGACTGAACCCCTTCAATTCTCATTTCAGAGGCCTGGAGAGAAGACCAAACTCCAAGGAGAAAATGATAACACATTAGCACAAACCGAGAAAAGGGGCAGATTTTATTTGCGGGAAAGTGGTTTTTATTAGAGGGAAATTTTTGTTATCTGATAGGCTGCTTTTAGGATACACATGCCAATATGTTGTTGTAGATTTTTAAAATTCAAACCTTCCAAAGTGTTATAACATCAAGGTTGGATTTTATCAAGTAATTAGAATGTAATTCTAATATGATTCTAATATGATTTTCTGGATTAAAAAAGCACTAATTTAGAAACAACTTTCTGAATATTGATATAAGAAAATACACACACAGGCAACTTTAGAGCATCAGCTTTTTAATTTAGAAAGAGTAAGCAAGCTGTAATCTGGGAGAAAAGACACACACACCCATCCTGGAGTCCCTCAATGGCACAGGCTGTCGATGTGGCTCCTGGTGCCCTCAGCAGATGGAAATGAACCTATTTGATGTCACACAAAAGGGCCACTCCTCTCAGGATCCAGTGGTCTGGGGACAGCACTGTTCGCAAATACACCACAGTGATGAAAGTCAAGTCGGTGCGCCTGGGTTTCTTATAAATAGGACACACGTACAGCTTGGGGTCCTTGGGCGCCGTGGAGTTGATGGCAAAGATGTGCAGCACAGGCAGCTGTGTGAAGAGCACTTTGGGGGTGGATTCTGTGAGCTTCCCATTCCGTCTGTCCCAGGCCGCTCCGTCCATGTACAGCCCATAGATGTACACACCTTCCTGGGAGAGCCAAGCATAAGGTAAAAGGACTTTTAAAGAAATTAAGTGCTGCAAGATGGACCTCCATTAATGTGGTAAAGGTCATCAGCGTGGAATGACAATGTACACCAACTTTAAAATGCTAACAGATAAAGAAAACACCACTGGGTGTGTTGCATTAGTGAGACACTGAGCTCAGCCTTCCCCTGTAGCATATCTTGAGGCTCTGAGCATGGCTGAACCGATCCTGTTATTGGTTATTTGAGTGTGGGGGTGGCCTGCCTGGGCAACAGACTTAGCTGGCAGCACCAAATCACCTCTATAGGGAGCTAAAAGTCTCTGAGGGGTCTGGGCTTTCAGCTGGTGTAAGGTGGGAATGTGAAAAGGGATTTGGAGCTGGTCAAACAACTGATCTCAGCCTGCCCTGGTCAAGCCAACCTAGTAGGCTCAATTTCCTTTCAGTCAGGGTGAAGTGAGATTTGCCACAGCCAACCCCGGCCAGCAGGAAGTCAGAGCGCCCCCCAGGACAGGTGAGGTAGAGCTAGGTGCACGGCAGAGGCGTGTGGGGTGCAGAATTGTTCAGTGACGTCTGAACGCCCTCCCCAGCGTCTCTCATACCGTAAGACCTGCCTTTGAGGGTCTCACCATTTAATTGTGGATATAAGACACACACTGACACAGGACAATTTTTAAAAAGACAGGAATTGAACAGCAGCACCCACTTGTTTCAGGGGCTGCCTAGAGAGCAGCACTGAGAGTGCGGGCAGTGACATCTGGGGTGAAATGTCCCCGAGGGCTCTGGGGCCCTAGTGGAGGGCTAGTCTGAAGACAGAGGAAAAGGCAGGCGCCCCCTGCAGGAGCAATACTGCAGAAGGCTGAGCATTTTACTTAGCAGATGGTTCAGGAGTTGTAAAAGAAGTTAGGGTTTGACGATGGGAGAATCTGGGTGGCAAACTGAAGGGTTTGAACTTTATCTTGTAGGTGGTGGAAAGCCACAGAACATGAATTCATTTAAAAAAAATGAAAGCCTGGGGTGGGGGGAATCTCAGGGGAAGCCCCAATAACCCTGCAAGCTCATAAAATACGTTCATGTACAAGATGGTGACCATTTCTCCATTTCAAGTGAGGGTCAGGTAAGGGGAAGGAAATGTAGGTGATAATAAAAGATAGTGAGAATCGAGTGTCCTCTAGCATAAAGATCGTGGGGGTTTCCCTGAGAAGGCGTCTCAGCTGGTCACCCAGTGTCAGAATCACAGCTCACTGCAGCCTCCAACTCTGGGCCTCAAGTAATCCTCCTGCTTCAGCCTCCCAAGTAGCTACCACTATAGGCATGAGCCACCAGGCCTGGCTAAGTTTTACATTTTTTTTTGTAGAGGTAAGTTCATACTATGTTGCCCACGCTGGTCTTGAACTCCTGGGCTCAAGGAATCCTGTCACTTTGGCCTCTCAAAGTGCTGAGATCACAGGCATGAGCCATCACATCAGCTCAAGAACTGTATTTTCTGAACCAAAAACTGAGGCACATGGTTTGACAATAAAACCATCAGCAGTCTCCACCCATAACAGTCACCACCATTAACCAGTGGGTGACAATAAACTGCATGGATAATGTGGCCACTTAAAAGTCATCATATAGTAAACTGTATTCCTCTCTTGGGTACTTTCAGTATCAGAACTTTAAAAAGTCATGGAAGGTGTGATAAATAGCATAGCGTCACACCCCAAAATTCATGTCTACCCTGAACCTCAGAATGTGACTATTTGGAAATAGGAACTTTACAGATGTAATTAGGTTAGATAAGTTCATACAGAATTAAAGCAGGCCCTAAATACAATGTGACTGGTATTTTTGTAAGAAGAGGAGAGGACACACAAAGACAGGAAAGAAAGTGTGAATGGAGCAGAAATTAGAAGGACACGGCTGGAAGCCAAAAAATGTCAGTGGTTGTCAGCACCCACCAGAAGCTGGGAGAGAGGCAACAAACAAGATTCTCCCTCAACTCTCTAGAAGAAACTAACTCTACTGTGATGTGAACGTCTGGCCTCCTAAACAGTGAGAAGATGAATTCCTGTTGCTTTTAGCCACTCAGTTTGTGCCTTAGGAAATGACTTCAGATTTTGATACCAGGATGTAGGATGCTATTATAGCAAATACCTAAAAGACTGGAACTGATTTTGGAATTGCATAATAGGTAGAGGCTGGAAGAATTTTGAAATTACTTTGCAGTGATTGTTGGTTAGAAATATGGAAGTTAAGGTGCTTCTGGTGAGGTCTCAGGCAGAAATGAAGGACGTGTTCCTAGAGCCTGGAGGAAAGGCAACCCGTGTCACAAAGGCTTGGAAAGCTTGGCAGGAACTTGGAAGTCATCTGGTCCAGCCCCCTTATTTGACAAATGAGGGAGAAAAAATCAGAAAAGGGGACCAAAACTTATTGGGAGTCTACACGGGGTCCTGCACAAAGCCTAAACAATCATGTTTACCTTTGATGAGGTTGAATGATCTTGCTCACTTTACAGATAAAGAACTGGCCCGAGTTCATTGGGTAGACCCGTGTCAGGCAGTGGCTCTTCCTGCAGCCAGGCATCTTTCCACTGAGGGTCTAAAGCTAATGGGGACGCCACAGGAACTGGCCCCAGAGCCCCAGCCTGCTGGACCTCTTAGTCTCTGCTGCCCACAGCTGATTCTGTGAGAGGCCAAACAGTAGCCAAGGATGTGTGGAAGATGCTTTTTAGCAAAGACAAGCATAACTTGTACTTTATAAAGAAATGCAGTCTGGGGAGTCCCCAGAACTCACTGGACCTTGCCATTCACCTACTCCAACAGATGAAGAGGGTTTTTGCTTTGTGATCTTTGGGTTATTAACAATGGGAACTCTCCCTGCAAAGCCAATGGATTTAACTAAGGCACACTTGGGTCAGTTGTAAGCAGAACTTGTACTTTCAGCTCCAGAACTGTCCTTGCTAGTGCCCACCAGTGCCTACCGCAGGGGGTGTTGTGATCTCTTCCTTGGTCTGTCGCAGAACTTCGTTGTGGATGGTCACAGTGTCCAGTGCCCAGCCTTTGTGGGCACGGGTCACTTCTTGCCTCATTGCTGTGAGGAAGCCTTAAAAAAAAAAAAGGAAAGAAAAGATTTAGATGCCTTGGTGCAGTCCACCTTAGAAACGAGGGAGAAGGAGAAGGCAATGGTACTAAGTGTTACTTGCTTATCAATCCCCAAGGGGAGCTGAGACCATCCCCAAAGGGATATGTCTCTCTGTGCTTCATTTCTATGGGGACCTGCAATGAGCTAAATCTTTCTTACCAGCTGACAGCAAGAAAGCAGCACTGTTGCTGTGTCAGCCTGGGCTTTGGCTTGAAATGCTCCCAGGATTTCAACTGCTCAAATCCTAAAGGACTGTAACCCACTCTCAGTTCATAATCTCTATTTGAAAACACAATATTGAGGAATGAGACCGGAATGGTGAACTATTCTGAGAACAGCATTCCAATTAAACTTGAATCGAACCATTATCAAGCTTCTATTTGCTATAATGGAACAATTTCATTTAGTCCAAGGAAATAAGGCATAATGCCAAAATAGAAAACCTGACTTTCAATTTGATCAAAGCAATCACACTGGGAAGGAAAGTTACATGTTTTAATGTACATAATACAGTTATTTAAGACAATACATTCCATGTACTGTGGCCTTTCTTTAAACTTCTTTAAACTTAATATTTGCAAACCAGTCTGTTCATTCAATTCAACAAGAGAAGCCTTTTTAGGAGAGTAGCATTTGATGTTAGAAAAAAATACCCTGGACTTCAAAACCTTAAGAAAACTTACCTGTGACCTATATGTTATATTTTGGCCTCCATGTCAATATTGAAAATCATGAGTCTCTCTAGTGAGTGAAACTGTGTAATGTTCATGTCCTTCCTCGGCCCTCCTAGATTAGTGAGCTCTGAGAGCCAAGCCAACACACAAGTGATAACATTTTATTAGGTCTAAATGGGAGTGGAATAAGAAGGGAGTGGAAAAGCGTAATTACAAGCACTGAGTTAAGATCCCTTGGAGTCAGCTCAGCGACTGTAACTCAGTGGTTAGGGTGCCAGCCGTGTACACCAGGGCAAGCGGGTTTGAACCCGGCCTGGGCCTGCTAAACAACAATGACGACAACAACAAAAAAATAGCCAGGCGTTGTGGTGGGCGCCTGTAGTCCCAGCTACTTGGGAGGCTGAGGCAAGAGAATCGCTTAAGCCTAAGAGTTTGAGGTTGCTGTGAGCTGTGATGCCATAGCACTCTACTGAGGATGATATAGTGAGACAAAAAAAAAAAAAAGAAAAGAAAAGAAAAAAATCCTTGGAGCTGGAAATAAGGAATAAGGCCCTAGTCTGGCTTTACTGAGGGATTCAAGTTCTCTCCATTATTAAGTTAGACACTTAGAGAGGCTCTCAAGTGGTCATTCATTCATTAATTTGTCCAATCTATCTGAAGTGGCCACCGTGTGCCAGGTACTGCTTTGGGTGGATGACCACAAAGATGAAGAGGCCATCCAGGGACCCCACATTCAAGAGCTCCTTCTAGAGGGCATTTGGAAGGAGGCAAGACATTGACACAAAGGCTTGAACAAAGCTAACCACTTGGGAGGACAGCTTAGGGACCGGTGTAAATCTGCAGGTGTAATGGAGAAGATGGAGTTGAAGGTGACTCTTGAAAGACATGTAGGCGTTTGCTGGATGGGATAATTCCAGTTAGAACAACAGTATGTGCAAAGGCCTGGGGGCCTGGGAGGGCAGGTAAGGTGCAGGTGTGACTTTTTCAGAGTCAGCGTTTGGACTTGATTCCGTGGATGGTGGGAAGACACCGAATATTTGAAGTAAGCAAATGACTTAGTTGTACTCTCATCTCAGAAAGCTTACTCAGAGTACTCTCTCAAACAGGCCCTTACATTGATCCAAAAGAAAAGTTGATCAATTAACTAGAGGAGCTGGGGAAAGCACTGTTATAGGAGATTCTTATAAAGCCATAGTTTGCTGACACCAGGAGTGTCTAATGGGAAAGGATCGTTTTGTGATACCAAATGTTGACTACAGAGGGCAGGAAACACAGTAGAAGTTTGCCTGGCAGCAATTGGTGGTCAGTGCCTGTCCTGTACTCTGTGTGAAGTCCTCTGAGTGATTTGATCAGCACGTGATTACACTAACTTCCATGTTAAACCCTGGGGATCCCCTGCTGTAGTAATGACACATTTTATGTGTTTGCCTGGCATTGGCACATATGACCACAAGAACAAATCCCAACTCTCCCTTCTGAGTCATTCCATGGAAATCTCATTTTCACCATTCAACCTGAAGTGTACGTCCATGAGGTGAATTAGACATGGCATAGCCAAATAGAGTACTTGGAACTGACCCCAGTTTATGGTATTTTAAAATTCATCACTGATATATAAATCTACAAGGTCATAATGTATAAGGCATGAATCCTAGCCTTAACCATCCATTTGCACAAATTGAATAATTGAGTTTTTCTATAACATTTTAAGTTCCAACTAATTGCAAATTTGACCTCACTCCATGGGGGACTCAGGACGATACCATAGGAGCTGTACTCTCTCGGATGTTGCACACCTGCTTCGAAGACTTTGGACATTGTCAGAAGCTTTGAAAAACTGTAAGAGAGACTATTTCCTTTCTTCTCCCTACTAGGAAGTATAAATACATGATGTTATCTAGCTGACTTCAACAATAAGCCTTCTAATGCTTCAGAAGCCCTCTTAGTATGCCAATAGGAGGAATCTAGGACACATTATGACCCTTCTGCTAGTAAGGAAGGGAACTGCTCCATGGGCCATCCCTACGTTCGGCGAATAAGGCCAAAATATGTATTTTTTCAATTCTTGACGGTTTTGTGTTGGAGGGCAGTGAACACAGTGGATTGTTCATTATTGGGTTTAAAATGAATGGCCTCCTTTCTTATGGGAGCAGACTAATATCAAGTCTAATGGAATCAAAATCTGTTTCTTTCTGAAGCCTGTATAAAAGGCTGTTCATACGTTTTTCTTTAAAAGAGCTGTGTTAATTCCTATAATAGTAGTAATCCAACATTTTAGTGTACTAATTACTGTTGTTTGACTTGTACGACCAGTTGGCTTAAGAAATCTATGGAGTGTTTTTAAGTATTATTTTATACAAAGTCTTAAAAAGATGAAAGAAATAGGTAATCAGGAAATATGCTCTTCTCAAGTGTATAAGGAGTTAGTATTCTGTAATGATGGTCCTATGCCAAAAATAGGCAACTTTTATTTTCTTTAATAAATGAACCAGTTTTTATGTTGTGGGCCTTAGGTTGTGTAATATTTCCTGTCTAATCGGTCACAAAGCCTCTCTGTAGCATCTTTGAAGATGAGGAGAAATGATGTTCCTGCCACAAGTTCATTACAGGCAGCTTTTTCCCCCAAATGAGAAGCAAATTCAGTTCATTGGTAAGTTAAATAAAAGGTCAGAAATCATTAAACAAAGATGGGGTTGATCAATCCAGTTGAATAAAAATGCACCGAGCACCTCTCCTGACTCTTTGCTAGATGCTGTGAGGCAGGGACCTCAAACTGCTGAAAATTAGAAACACCCAGGAAGCTCCTAAAACTCCCCATTCCCAAGTCACAGCCATGATCAATAAAATCAGGATCTCTGGAGGTGGGACCCAGGCATCAGTACTCTTTTAAAGCAGGCAGGGATTCTCATCAGTGTTCATAGGAATCACCCGGGGAAGGGGATGTAACGAAAATGCAGGTCCTGATTCTGTGGGTAGATCAAGAGTTCTGAGATCTGAAGTTCTATCCAGTTCCCAGGAGATGTCGAGGCTGCTGGTGGGTAAACCAGAGACTCAGAAGCAAAAGTCTATGGTCAAGATTCTTCACACATTAGAATGCCCAAGAGAGCTTTTAAGAAAATTGACCATATGGACCCCGAGGACCCATTCCCAGAGATTCCGGTTTAACTGTTCTCAGCCCCCCAGACTTCAGTATGTACTAAAAGCTCCCCAGGTGATTTTACTTCAGACAAACCTCTGTGAACCACTGCTCTGTAAAACGCTATGCAAGACAGGTCATAGACGGTCACTGAGCCTTATTTGTTTTAAGAACAAGTTTTTAAATGAGAAGAGAAAGACTCCTAGTAGGAGTTTGATACTAGAAAAGCTGTTGTGGCTCCTTGCAGGGGTGTCCAACCTGTGGCCTGCGGGCTCTCTGCAGGTTATTTGAGGACTTTTTTGCCTATCTATGGTGTCAGATATTGCAAAGATTATGCAAAGACTCTTTTTGATTTTGCTTATCAGCTTTTCTTAGTTTTGTGTATTTAATGTGTAGCCCAAGACTCTTGTTTGTCCAATAGACAGCAGAAAAGAAGAAAGATTGGGCACCCGTATAGGGCCTCCTGAGATGCACACAGTCTCTGAAATGTTGATTCCAGCAAAACTTGAATAAAAATAGGAAACCACTATAATTCCCCTGTCAAGGTTGAGACACCCACCATGTCCCACATTACAAAATGAAATTCCCTACACTGGTCTGTCTTCCTTGTGCTGGTTTATGCTTCCTTTCCTTTAACCAACCCCTCCCTTGTCCCCCGTCTCCCAGACCTTTCCGCTGCTCCCTCTGGCCTGGTTCATTGACCAACTCCCACATGCTCCACCTCTTCCCAGAGCACTCTCTCCACCTTCTCGCCCATAATGGGATGCGGATCAGCCCTGAAGACCTGGCCCGTTTCAGTTCCTCCACCCTCTGTGAGAATCTCTGCCATGCTGACAACCACAGCCTCCGGCCACGTGACCCTCCCCTCCTGGTCCTTGCCGCCTGCCCAACTGCCCACCTTTACTAAGCACCCTGGCAACAAGGAAATGGAGAGACAGAGAATGAGGAAGAACAACATGAATAATTCTCTCAGACATTTGCCTTTGAAGAGGAGAAGAGCGAGTTGAAGGAGTAGGTCTAAGAAGACAGGGTTTTCTACCTTTGTCTTCTAAAGATAAAACAGGCTTGAGCCTGTTCAAGCATTGGAGGGAAGGGTGCAGGAGAGAGAGCCAGTGATGCCAGCAGACAGGCAGGAGGAGTGGACGCAGCACTCCCGAGTGCAGAATGTGCTCCAGGCATGTGGAGGGACACGGCACCCACTGTAACGAGGGTCATGAGGAAGGTGTGAGAGAGAGGCTCGTAGTGAATGAGCATAGTGTAAGCTCGGTGGCAAGAAGTTAAGAGGATTCCCACCGACTTCTTTCTACCTTCTGACTAAAGAAGGAGATGACATCAACTTGAAAGCAAAAAGGTAGTGGAGGAGAGATTTAAGGAGAGTGGGAGAAGTTCGAGACAGAGTTAGGGGAACAAGGAAGGGCTGGTAAGTGGCGTCAAGGATCCTGCTGAGGCTCTGATGGCACAGTATGGTGGCAGCAGCTGTGCAATGATTTAGGGCGCTGCTCAGCAGCCTGGTACAGGAGTGAGAAGGGGGACCTCTGGGTGTTCCCATGATTGGGGTCTTACCAGCCAAGTGATGAAAAGAATGGATTTAGACTAAACAGGGAACAAAGTGAAGAAAGGGGGTGGAGTTGAGGAGAAGTCAGAAAATGACGAGGCCAAGGAAGTGCGCGTTTGGGACGCTGCAAGGGGCAGGAGAGGAGCCTGGAGGGTAGGCTCGGAACAGCCCTCTGAGAGGAGGGAGCGCCAAGGAGGGGTGGGTGCCAAGGTACAAGTGAGTCTCCAGAGTTGGCATCCTCGATACAGCCAGGACCATGAAGGTGACAGGGAGGTCATTAGGTGTGGTGGCCTTGGAGGGAGCAGTTTCAGTACAGTGAGGAGGCTGGCCATTACAAGGGACAGGGTGATTGATTAGGAAGGTCTGCGAGTGCAGAGACGAGAATTGCAGGAGGATGTGGTACGTCTAAGGCCAGAACAGAAAAGCCCTCCCTACACAAAAAGGGCAAGCAGGATGGGCGGTTGCTCACTCAGAAGCATTTCTGTAGGCCTGAGATTTGGGGACATGGCAGATTAGTGCTATTGCTCAAACTGTGCTTTAGAACCTTAAAGTTCATTCATTCCACTCCTGCAGATGCTAAGGGGAGCTCTCGTTCATCAAACAGCAGCACTGGAGCATGCTTAAAAATGCTATTCGATTAGAAGATATCCCCCAGTCCCTTCCAATCCCCAAATTCTATTAACCCTGGGTACGCTTTCCCACCTGAATGAATGGCAGAACTTTACAACTATAATCAAGGAAAGCATTGAGAAATTGTGGCTAGCCGAGGTAGCCTAACAAACACACAGGGAAGAGGTTATAGATTATTATTCCAGAAACGCAAGATAACAGAACAAAAATTATCCATCTTCTTGCTTCAGCACAATCCTTTTTAACTGAAAAAAAAAAAAAAACTATAGATTTGTGTTAGGGAGCAATAAGTTGTCACTGATATCTGCTATAACAGACTGGCATGGCTTGTCAAGATATTGAGAAAAAATAACGAAAAACTAGCACAATTTGGCATCTAAATGGCATCAAGCTCCAGCTTGAGTTAAACATTTGGAAAATAATGACACTGCATGATTCAATCTGATACAGAGGTGTGAGACCCGGGGAGCACGCTCAGCCTCCACCCCCATGTCATCGGCAGCACCTGTGAGTCATACCACACATCAAATGACAAAGTGTGACTATCAGTTAAGTTCTGAAAGGCAATCAACACCCTGCCGGAAGGCAGCTCATGACAACTCGTGTTCTTTGGGTTTAGATACATCCCTCATACACAGTACACAAACACACACACATACCAACCACACACCAAACTCTAAACCATGTGTATGTGATCCACTGCAAAGGTATGCCTGTGGGAAAAAGAACAAAGCAAAGCTTTGAGAAGTCTAAACACACAACCTTAACCACCACGTGAATGTGTGCACCAGTAAGCGCCAGGAAAACCCAGTGGTGCACAAAGCTTCTTCTGACATGAATAATCTCTCCTGGGAGGCACAGCCACACACTGACAAAAGCTGCATGCTGAATCAACATTTCACAGAGTCACAGATACAGACAGCTTGACTATTTGAATAATCAAGTCAAATTGCCACACAGTTGAACTTGCCAATTGCTACAGAGACGGTTGTGAAGGGGGCTGAAAAGGCCACGTGAGCTCCACGGTGGCTGACTCAGCCTCTTCAGACACGACAGAGGAGACAGCAGGCTGCCCACAGGCGAACAGCTGCACTTCACACAGCAGGAGCTGGGAGTAACCAGGGGCAAATGAAGCATGTCATCTGTCCTTCTCAGTCACCTAGGCCTGAGGGGCAGTCACCACAGGCTGTCATCTGTCCCTCTCAGTCACCTAGGCCTGAGGGGCAGTCACCACAGGCACAATGGGAAACACACATCAAACAGCATCAGATGCCACCTTACAAGATGATAAAAATTAACAGCCATTTTCAAGTGCTTTATAATCTCCTTTCTGGTCTAGGTGATTCTGACCACAGTATATGTATTTGTCATGACCTCTTTGTAAACTGCATTGTGTTTTACTTAAATGTGTGGGGTTTGGAGTTTTTTTGTAAAAAAAAGTTACTACTATTACTACATTACTACTTAAATATTTTGAACCAAAGAAAGAAGTTATTTTGTGGAAGGAGTCTTAGTTAGAAGATACAAAACTCAGGAAATACATCCCCGCTGAGGAATCAATTGTTGATGTCCAACAGTAGGCAGCCAGGCTTCCAGAACTTTATCTCCCCACCGCCTGTGAACACATGCGCATGGAGCTGCCGTCATCTTTGGGTTTTTCAGATTTGGCCAGGTGATGTGGAACAGAAAGTAATTTGTCCTTCATGTCATGACAAAGAGAAGGAAGCAGAGAAGTCATCAGCGTCCAGAAGAGCCGACTTTCAGTCTTCCGAGCAACTAACAGAAAGCAAAGCAATCGTAGATAAGGGCGTGCGTGCTGGGGTGTGACAGGGACGGTGCTTGAATATGTGCAGGCTTTGCAAGTTGCAGAGAGCAGGAGAGAAAGAATCAAAGTCTAACTTGGAAACAGAAGTGTAAGAAAAGACAAAGGATTAATATTGTTAACAAGTGAAGGTAAGTAAAACATCAACTGAAATGTTTATCTACATTTGTATTTCTTGAACTATTGTTCAGTTTGTAAGATTTCTTAACAAATATTAACAGGCAGAGATTATTTCACATTAACACTCAACTCTTTTAAGTTACATTTTTGATGAAAAAGGAAATAAAAACAACCACTGAAAGAACTGTTGTGATGCGATGAATGATGTGACCTAGACATCTATGTCCATGGAAAGCCGGGAGGAACCAACCCCATTCCCTTGGTTTCTGAATATCAAAATTACACTCAAGGACCTTGTAGTTCTTAAAATCATTGGTCCTTACACCTTCCCTGAACTCCAAGTCAGCCACCAGCCCTCTGCACCTGGATACCCCACCAGCACTGTCTGACAGATCCCACGCTCTGGCCTTCCTGTCTGCGCTGGACCTTGCCTTCAGCCTAAGCCCACTCTCCCAGCCCTCTCAGAGATCCCCATTTAATCACTCCATTATGTCTGTCTTCTGCTCTGCACCCGGCCACGGTCCCAGGCTCTCTTCTTTGGACTTTGTAAGAGTCTTACTGCATTTGGCCCCTATATTCTGATCTACCCTTTGCCTCTCGGGGATTACCTTCTGATATAAAGCCCAGGCTTCATACTCCAGCCTCATTCCCCGCCACTCCCAGCCTTGCTTTCTGAGCCCGAGCCACATGAGTATCCCTGTTCCTGGGACGTGTCTTATCTTGGCTCAGGTCTCTACCTGACTGCTATCCCCGTTTTTTACATCCTTGCCTTGCTGCTTCCTGTATGAAGCTCTTTGCAGAGTTACTCTCTCTGTCCTCTGTGCTACAGTGGTACCTGGTCCTCACACCGTGGGACACTTGCCACATTACATGAAGGTTGCTGATGTTTCTGTCTAACCAACCAGATTACTAGCTCCTTTAGGGCAGGAGCCAGATCTCAAATGTTTCTCTACTGAAAGCACCTAGCACAGGGGCTGGCCAATGCAGGGGGAGCTAAACAACTCTTATTAAGTTAAATGCTATTTCTTCAGGCTCCCCAGACAGGAATTACCTGGTGATGACCTACTCAAATTGAAGGATTTTAAGGAAGAAAAGGACTCCTAAGTAGACACATGAAATCTGAGAACAATAATAATTTTCCCTCCCCAAATTCAAGGGAAATTCTGTGAGCAAAACAGATTAAGTGAAATATGGGTGCTGCTCTTTACAAATCTAAATGGCATTGACGTCACAATGTCCTAGGTATAATTTAGTATGTTCATAGAAATCATCACAGTTAAGTGTTTCAAATTTAGAAAATTTTAAGGCATTTGAAAATGCATGAAGTGAATGAACGTATATGTGCATAGCACCATTAAGTGTATATTTTTATAGTATTTATTAAAGTATGATTATCTGCACACATCATAAGTGTATAGCCCAAGGAACTTTCCCTAAGGGGATATGGCCTTGTAACCAGTATCCAGATCAAGAAACTAAACATTCCCAGACCTCAGAAGGTCCTTTGTACCTTTTTCTAATCACTGCCCTCCCGGACTTTTAATACCATAGGTCCATTGTGCCTGTTCTTATTCTTTGTTTAATTGGAATCCTAATATGTAATGTTTTCTGTTTGGCTTTCTTTATTCAACATTACTTTATGAGATTGAACCATATCATTGGAAGTAGCAATAATTCATCCTAAATCTGTAAGTGTAAATGTTTCTTAAATTGCATTACCAACAGAGCTATAAGATGCTAAGCCAGAAGGAATTTAACATTTCTTCATCTTAGCCAAGAATTACTTGTTACTTGAAGTTAAACTATCCATACTGCGGAAAGTCAAAAAGTTGTCTTGTTTCCGAACCTTATACACTCTATGCCACCAAGCCTGTAACTCGCAGTCGACATTTCCAGAACAAAGTAGAATTGTAAAGAACTCTTTCAAGGAAAAAGCAACGATAACAGGAAGGAGGGGAGAAAAACCCATGAAGCTCACTGCAGACTTTTTCCAAATGATCATTTTTTAAAACAAATCTTCTGAATTCTAAGAACAAGTTTTGTATCTTGTGAAGCTTTGTTTTTGACATTTTCAACAATATTTAAAAACTAACATTTCAGAGAAACTTTTTTTTTACTCTGTCATGTGTTCTAACGACAGACTAATGGTTTGTAGAGAAGATGAAAAGAAAAGGGGCAGGCATATTGTAGAGGAAATATGCCAGGAAGAATTTCAGATTGAGTTGGCTAAAAAAATCCAGAAGGATTATCTGTGTTCTCCAACGTTTGAGAGGAGATGTCCAGCACCTCCGTATTTTTTTTACATAGTATACATTTACCATGCAACGCTACTACCCAGCTACACGTGAGTGCCACGTTTGCCTACTCGCCTATGAGCACATACCTTGGGGATTAAAGAAACCCGTCATCCAGAACACATTAGGCCTTCCTTCAAATATCCAAACAGCAAACTGAGCATTTCTTTCCAACAGTTCGGTAAACCAGAAGCCCAGTGTGGACGAGTCCCAGGACACTCTCTTCCACATCTGAGGTATGCGAGCATCATACATGTTGTCCAGAGCATCTCTCAAGTTCTAGAGAAGATAAAGTTAAAAATGCGTGAATAAGAAGCATCTCCTTGGATGGGAGGGGGAACAGCTACTGAGGTAATAACAGCTCACCTCACTCATGATGATTGTCCCTTCAATGGCCAACTTTAGATCACTCAGGCTACTGCGAAGTATTGAAATGACTTTTTGCATTCTGTCAATTTCTTGTCTAAGAAATATGTTCATTGAATTAAGATGTCCCATCTTTATCAAACGAGCTTTCACCTAAAAGTATACAATGCAATAAAGGAGCTCTTAACACCTGTTATTTCTCTTCCAATGACCTTTCCTGTCTCAATTCCTTTTCTTCCTCTGGATGTGTCTCTACCAGCCCTAAAGAACTCTAAAATATCTCTTGCAGAACCAAACTTGCCATTAAATTCCCCATTTTCTAGGCTCCAAAAACTACTGTTCAACTAAAACGATTTTCATTTCCTACTGACTGTACTTAGTTGATAATTGAAAATGTATTTTAAAAGGCTGAAATAAAATTGTACCTTTTCCTCTTTCAAATGATTAAGTACTATGTGTCAGCTAAATATTTTTTTTGTAATCTAACCTTCATAAGAGTACAGTGGAATTCTTTTTTCATTATGCTTGCAGAGATGTTATCAGAAATGTCACAGAAAGTTAATACAGCGAAAATCTTTACAGAGCAGTTACCAATGAATACAATTGGCTGTATTTTTCCAAAGGTCACTGTCTCTTTGGCTATGGTGGCGAAGGAGAACCTTTCCTAATCTAATCAATGACTAGTCAATATCTGACTTCGTGGAAGAGCTATCAAGCACCTGCCATTCGTTCCTTTTGGTATATCATTTACTGGCCATTTTGAAGAGATTAATACAAAAGTCTCTGGTTGTATAAACAATAATTTGTAAAAATGATTGGAAAATAAGCCAATACGTATACCCGTTTCAGTTCAGTGACATATGTCCAAGAAAAGATTGACTGCAAATACTGATAGTGACTCATAAAGATGTGAACTTTCTGCTGGCCACAATCACAGAGATGCCAGAATCTGAGGGACAAAGACAGAAGACACCAGGACAGTCCAGACAATCACCAGGAAGCTGGTAACTGTCGGATTCTCTTCCAGAGAGGCCCCCTGCCCCTTCCTGAGCTGTGGGATGTTAGAGACAACGGGCTTTAGAGCCATCTGGACCATCCTCCTCATTTCACGGAATAGGTCCCTGACATGGCACCGAAGTTTCCCTTTATCAGCGAAAACCTCTGTCCCGCTACAACTGGGTCACTTTTAACAAGCAGGAGATGAAGAGGGAAGCACAAACTCAGAGGGCAACAGTGATAGGAAACTGAACAGTCCGAACGTTCCCCTCAGTGAAGTATCACAAGAACAAAAAAGCAAGTACCCAACTGATTCAATACTGATATGAAACCAGTAGACAAACTAATACACACCCACATAAGAGAGAAACTCAATTTACTTGAAGTTGAGGAGAGGGGGAGGAGGGAGGAGAGGGAAGGAAGGAGGGGCACTGGTGTGCTCTCACCTAATGGGCACAATGTAGGGGTACATGGCACACCTCCTGGGGAGGGGCACAACTACAACAGGGACCTTCCCTCACAAATGCAAACACTGCAACCTAATCATTTGTACCTTAATAATAATCTGAAAATTAAAAACAAAATCTGAACAGCTTGAAGGGGACTATCTTTGTAGGTGAGGCAAATAATATTGAAATCACAGCTAAGCATGCCAGTGGCAGTCCCTGACCCAGTCCGACATAACAGCCTTCAGGTATTTACCTGAATTCCTGGGTCTGGAACCTCCATTTGGGTGGTCTACAGCGACTTGCTCTCATCTCCTTCCTGAGTTCTTCAGCTTTTAGGGGCTGAATAGAATATAGTATCTCCTTTGCGTTATTCCATCCCAAGAGTGGAAATTCACTCTTGAGGGAAAGGGAGATTATAGAAGTACTTTTTGCAACCCCATGAGTGTAAAATTAAGCTCAGGCATTGACTACAAAGTCCAATCAATAGTTCAGGGACCTTTACACCCACAGCCCCAAACAAATCTCCTTGTCCTGATTGGGGGTTTTAAAAAAGCAACTTTACTTGAGATAGATATGTGCTTTGGAAAGACTTGGACCCTAGAAAATGTAATTTTAGTACTGATTTTAGTTTCAATATGATTCTTGTTCCAGCCTAAAATTGTCTTTTTAGTAATAAAATTTAAGATTTGCTGTAGTCTGATATAGGATTTTCATTATGTTTCTAGAACTAGATAGGCTCTTCCATAGTAATAGTATAATTATACTTTGATTTACAAAATTCACTTCACAGCCACATTTTCAAGAACACATCCCTGCGATAAAAAAAAAAAAAAAAGAACACTAAAAAGAAGTGATTTTGGAATAGGAAGAAGTTTTATATGTTTCTTAGTACAAACTCTTTCCCACATACGAATCCATTTAATGACATCTCTGATGCTCAGTTTCTGCTGCAAAATTGCTGGAACAGAGATCTTGTTGGTGAAGTGGTCCCCGCCGAGCCCAGACAGGTCAAATTTATTGCAAGGTCTTAAAAGTTTCCTGTAGCAATGCTAACCCTGTGGTCTAGTCATATAGAATAAGCTTTCACAGGCTAGATTTAAAATCTTTAAAGGCAAATATTCTGCCTTGTCTTTTGAAGGCCACATATAATAAACTACTTACAGTATTTATGCATTTAAAAAATATGTTCTCACCTTACTATAACTAATCCCACATAAAGCCATTGATTTCAATATCATTACCAAATGTCTTGGTACCTATCTACACAATGGAAACAAAAATTGTTTTAAGAGGCAAGAAACATTCAATCCTACAATTCCTCTACTAGGTATATGCCCAGAAGACCAAAAATCACATTATAACAAAGATATTTGCACCAGAATGTTTATTGCAGCCCAATTCATAATTGCTAAGTCATGAAAAAATCCCAAGTGCCCGTCGATCCGCGAATGGATTAATAAATTGTGGTATATGTACACCATGGAATATTATGCAGCCTTAAAGAAAGATGGAGACTTTACTTCTTTCATGTTTACATGGATGGAGCTGGAACATATTCTTCTTAGTAAAGTATCTCAAGAATGGAAGA